>JAZGTJ010000041.1:0-48451 GCA_036877575.1 Botia almorhae | reverse complement strand
ATAAAAAGCAAACCTTTTAAACATAACGTGCGGTAATGTTTTCTTCCTGTCAATCGATTGTAAGTTTGCTAGACACTTTTGTTTTTCTAAAGAAGTGGAAAAGCATGTTTTAAATCCAGCAGGGTCTGTCTCCCGGACAAATCGTGGTGTCCTTGATAACTTACCAATCATCTAACGTGAACATTATAAAAGTTTGTGACTGTGTAATGTCACGCCACAAGCTTTATGCATCTTTATGCAAGTTTGCGTCGCCATCGGACAACAACAGCCATGCGCCATACGTCATTACGCCAAACGCAATTTTACGTCATTGCACATGCGCAGAGCTTTCTAGTTTCATCGTCAATCTGACTAAGTGTTTACATGCCCGCTCGATCCGATTAGAAAAGGTTTAAACCACCCTTTACAATCCGATTGAAATTTTGTTCGAATCTGGCCAATTTAGTCCGATTGATGTGTTTACATGTTACTTTTTTAATCTGATTGTGCTTTTAGTCTTATTACGATCGGGTTATTAGGGTCCATGTAAACGCAGCTAGACTTAAAAACAAGTCAAGAACAAGTCATTACGTTGCTCCTGTGATTTTGTCCGTGAGTATTGATTGATTCATTAATGTACAATTAAGAAGAATCATTAACACATTTTAAATATTTATTTATGTCTATTTCTATAAGAGTCCTACAAAACAGACTTTACTAGTATAGATGCATAGGTAACATTAAGGCATCACATGTCAGTATGTAACTTCCTCCACACACTATAACGTACTCCACACACTCTGATTACCCACAATAAGTAATACTAAACAGTATCTTGCTAGCCCTTCACTACAATCTTGTACACATGGCCAAGATTCCCAAAAATGAAGACTAAAAGCAGATACTTATCCTGATATGCTTAACAAATTGTCTACCAGAAGCATTAAGAATAGCTACCAGAAGCATTATTTATTAAGAGTGGTGTGACATACCTTGACTGCATCCCATTTACAATAAATTTATCTGAGGTGTTGGCTTTTACATTTAAAAATTGGTCATCCTTTATTTTATGCCTGGTGTTGCATTTGTTAATGTACAATTAAAACCATTCACACCCCCTCTTTCTCTCAGACACACAAACCCAGTGGACTTTGTCCTTTCCATATGTATTAAGAGATTATCTTTTGTATTATATTTATATAAAGAAGCTTAAACCACAAATTGGAAATTCAAAAGATAAATTTGTGGCCCACTATTATATTCCATAAATAAATTACCACTTTTAAACTACATGGTGAGCTTTGGTGAATCACTCAACTTCTGTAAAAAATAAACATTAACATTTAATCACATTTTGTTCCCATGGATACAAAACCCAAAAATGACATTTAAAGAAAAGGACATTTCTACATTGCTGTAGTGAGTGTTGTGTGTGTGGGAGAGTGTCATACTATGTAGTGCGTATGTACCACTTTAGCACGCCTGATATGGCACTTCAGATGTTATGCTTGTCAACAATAATCACTCTTTTTAATTACATCATGGCTTGAAGCACAAGCGTCCTCCAGTCCTTGTGTATTATTTCACAGCGAGAATGCCACATTTACAGTATTTACATGGCATTATGACAATCATTCAGCAGCACAGTTAGCATGATGCTGGTTCAGCCCACATTAGATCTGATTGTAAAAAAATATTCAGATTGCATTGAAGTGTGCTTACTCAGGTAAGGTTTAGGAAACTCTGAGAAAATGCTTAAACACCCTTGCAGGAAGGAGATTGATGTTGAACATTTTTGCTGAACTATGCTTGTTTAGTCCGTTTGATAGAAGGAGAGGTCAACGACCCGTTAGGAGCAACAGATGATGAAATTAACATCACCGACAGGGACTAATAGAAACGAAACTAATTTGAATTTGTTAAATTTAACACTAAGCAGTGAGGGCACTTCTTGTGCACCATCAAATAAATGAGGAAATCGGCTAAATGAACAGTGTTTGAAAGACTAAGTGCATTAGCACATGAATAGTTGTCAGATTGTGCTACCCAAATGCAGTCACACATCTTATTTTGTTTTGTGCTTGACAACAGCTTTCTATCTCTGTCTTTCTCTCCTATCACTCGCTCTTCTGATAAGCTTTAGAGGACTAAAACAAAAATGTCTTAACACTTGTCTCATGTAATAATTATCATGCTCCAAAAACACAGTTTGTACACAGTGAGCTTACAATTATCTGCTGAGCTTAAATTGTAGTTTAGACCTTTAAATGTAGGCCACAATGCTGATAATCTTCAAATCTATTTTTTTTTATTTTCCAAAGAAAAATGTCATAAAGTTTAACACCTCCATCCATCCAAAGTCACTGACTTCCCACAAATCATGACACATTTTGACAGGTTGGTGAAGTGCCCTAGGCACTCTATGATGTAGTATGTCTTCCATACTGTTGCTTTTCACACCGCTTCTCCATATTGCGTCAGAAAAATCCTTCCCATGTGTAACCATGCTTTTACCTACAAAGGGCTCCTTGTGGTATTGCACTAATATTGAGACTTTGCTTCCTTTATAAATGTAGTTCTACAGTATCTTGTGTTTTACACATCCCTTTGTACAAGCCTAAGCTGCATGAGGTTATTACATGGTTATTACTTGGTATTGCATGTTATACACTACAGGTGTTCCTGTAGCTCAGCTGGTAGAGCATTGTGTTAGCAGCGTGAAGGTTGTGGGTTCGATTCCAAGGGTAGCACATGTACTGATTACATGTATAACTTCAATGACTTGCTTTGGATAAAAGCGTCTGCCAAAGGCATAAATGTAAATGTAAATACACCAGTAACAATCCACAATAAGGTCATGTTGTTGAAATGTGCATATATTTTTTGTGCTACTGTTTATATATTAGTGGAGAAATAACACTGTTTCTCAGGTATGGAATACTAAAAGAGATAAATAAATGAGGTTTATTCATACTGTTTTCTCCATGTCCTGTAATCTGAAGCAGACTCAGATTATTGCCTCACCAGAGAAACAAAGACACACATCTCAATGACACTTCTGAGCCAATGGCACAGCACCACTAACTGGAGGGTATGGACATGAGAGGCTGCTGTTTAACATCTGGCATCACTTCCTCTAGATGTGGAATTATAAAGAGCTGTAAAAAGATCTATGTTCCAAAACACCTGGCAACTTCCTCATATATCTAGGAGATCTGTGTGCAACCTCAGAGGGATCATTCTGCTAATTCCAAGTTGGTGTTTATGTGATGGTTGTGACAGCACAGCTTGCCCTAATTCACTGATCTGAGACCAGTTTCTGTAGTTAGTATATGTATGTACTATGTAAGCACTTGAGACACTGTGTTGTTTAACTCCAAACACCTGTCTGAAGGCTCTGGAGAACAGCTAGATGGTTTGAGGACAATTTTGGTCCTTTGAGACAGAAACAAAGGGTAATAAAAAGAACCTCCAGATAAGTGCCAGCGGCCAAAGCTTTATCATTGCTGACAGCTGACAATGTAGGCCATGTTTACACCTGGTATCATTATGCAGCTTTCTGGAATACCGGAATATTACTCTTTATTCTAGATCATGTTCAGTGACGGTATGTAATGAATTCAATGTAGTTCTTACTTCTTGACCACTGATGTGGTAAGTGCTGATCAGTATGCAGACAGGCAGCATGAACACAATCCAGACATTTAAAGCAAGAAAACACAAATGTCACTCAAAGCAACAAGGAACTGTTAAGTACACAAAGATCTGAATGAAAAACAACTTCAAAAAGAATGTATGCTACGTCATAAAGTACGTTTTATGATTGTTAAAATAGTATTTAAGGTATAAACCTCTCAGCATCTCTTATCTGTGTCTCTTAGCATATCACTTATGACTGATTCATCAAACATGGATGTAAACCCCAGCTGTATACAGGGCCAAAGCAAAAACATGCATACATACATACATGTATACAAGACGGGACATACTGCTGTTCTAATCCATTCATCCAACAACACTTGGCACATTCATCAACTGCATATATTATATAAACCTATAAAGGACAAAATTAGAACCTCTTTCTTTACTTTCTTCCCCAAACTTACATTTTAATCTAATTTTTGACTCCTACATGCTTTCATTGTCTCTTTCATTCATGTGTCTTTGAGAGAATTTCAATATCCCAGGGTACACAGTTCTGAATCCAGCTAAAACCCATTATACTGCCACTTATAATTGCAGCTATTCTGTGCAAAAGTGAGCTGTACAAAATGTCACACCGTCATGTAGTCCCCATAAGTGACTTGCTAGGCAGGAGTGCTAATGATATATACTCTAAAATTATAGTTAAAAAGATTATTTATTTATTCTAAAGTAACCCTTCAAATTGGGTTATAGAATTGTATGCAGCCTTGATCATTTTCTAATCACACTTCACTGCATGGAGTGATATATATGAATATACCTACATTTAGGCATTTGGCAGACGCTTTTATCCAAAGCGACTTACATTGCATTATACTACACATTGATCACTATATATTGAGTATGTGCAATCCCTGGGATCGAACCCATGACCTTAAGTTAACGCCATGCTCTAACCACTGAGCTACAGGAAAGGAAAGGTATACTAATGTCTATACAAAAAAAAGTCTTGGGTAGGATAATCAAACAGTGTTTAGTTGTGCTCAATTGTAGGTCTGTATTGCTATGCAGACTTTTATTGTAGATGTATTGCTTACTTTGTACCACTTTACTTTGTACAACTTATTATCACTTAGTTATATGTGTAAAATTCTATACTTGTTTTTGTTAATAGCAGCTTTATCGTACCTGTTATATTATTGAATGGTTCGGCTTGGATTATAAATTAATGGAGACTCCCCCATGGTTTATTTTAGTCCCAGCAACCTGTTCTTCTTTGATGCATAGCTAAGAATAAACAATAGCTTCCTATGGTGTGAGCTCTGTCTGCTGTAACTGTTTGCTATTCACACAGTGTTCTATGTAAATGTGACCTGATTTTTTTAGAATGAAGGGGTACTTAGCAAAGGCTTTGTAGAACTAAAACCGAATAACCAGACACTGCGGCAGCCGACAGGCACATCAAACACAACTGTTTCCATTGGGCATAATATAAGAAACGTATGGATTTCATACCATTGTATTTACATATATGATTTAAAATTCATCTTTAATTTACTGTAAAGCTTATCAAAGGTGCAGCGGTCTGGCATCTCGCGAGTAGACTTGACAGACGCCATTCCAGTGCGGTGTGTGGATGTACTTCATTTGCATTATTAAGATTGTTTGGTCGGAAAATCTCTGTTTTTTAGTTCTACAAAGTTTCATTCGCCCCATGGGATCTTCTGGTTTGTGATTGCTGCCCTACTTTCTGTGAGCTTGCCATGGAACAATAGCTTCTAAACCATGTAAAAAACAGTTTTCTCAAAGTGATGAATACAACAACTTTGGACCGTCAGGAGATGGATTAATGGGGAACTTCATTTGATTGCAACAGATTTCAGAGTGACGCCATCGCAGAACCGTCGCGATGGAGAGACAACAGGAACACAGAGATGCTAATTTTAGGAGAGGGGAATATTTTCCCTTGAATTCAAGCGCTTTGTCCTCTGTTGTCATGATCAGAAGCGCTAGTGGCTCTCAGTATAGGTCACAAAGAACTGGTTTAGTGAGTTTGACTTTCTCTTTTATTTTTTAAAATGCTGATTACCTCGAGTAAGGTCAAAATGCACTTTTTAAAAGAATTCAGATGAGAAAAATAAGTGACTGTACAAAAATAAAAGGAATAATATTACAAAACATGACTTCAAATAATATAATTGATAAATCACCCATTTTTCTAGTAACACTGATTACCAGCAACACCAGAGCAAGTACTTGCCTGTCATGTTCTCTGCATTAATATGATTGTCTGATTGCCCTGTATATGCAATGATGCCTATGCGTCAAATTAAAGTTCACTGCTGTCTGTTTAATGGCCAGAATGGGCCAAACCATTCTGGCGGGAAATCACTGGGACCTGAAATGACTGGGTCTGTGAGTGAGCTAGGTTTAACATCTTACAGTTTTAAATAATACAACACTACAGTATAATACAATAAAATGAAATAAAAGAAATACACGAAAAAAGCTTTTTACTCTATTGTTGAGTGTGGTATATGGTTCCATATGTCCTTAACCTGGAAACTGTATAAACACCAAACAGAACTGAAGCATACATTTACACTGTATTATACTAAAATATTTAACTACACAGTGGGAGGCTTTCCCTCCTCATTTTAGAAGCCCACCACACCACACTGACATGTTACCATGTTTCATTATTCATTAATGAATACATGCAATATGTCAATTTGTCAGATATTGATGACTATAATTTAATAGGCTTATGGTATTACGGTACAAATAACATGCTGACAGTTTCAAATTCATTAGCTATGCAAAATACTTCTGAAAGCTAATTATTTACAAAAACTATTTAGACCCCCCTCCTTCAGCAGAAATCCAAGGAAGTAAAATTCTTCCTGCTTGGAAAGAAAAACTCTTTTTTTAACAAATGAATCTGTCCTGCATCACCGTCTCACCCTCTGATTAAAGGAGGCATGTCTTAAAAGCTATATAGCCGTACGCAATTCAATATCCGGGAGTAGCCGGTGCTCTAATCGAGACATATACTGTACCATCTCAACTATTTTGGTGTACTTAATTGATTCCCCCTCTGGTATTATTTGGCAAGTTAAGGAAGGCTCTATATCTGGAAACATCTTGCGGAATTGCTTCCCATGTGTGTTTTTCTCATTCTCGCCATTTAACAAATCCATTTAACTTCCGTAACCTCTGTAGTCACAGACATTGATGGCGCTTTAAGCCGGGCTGAAATTTGGGATCAAATTGTGGGATAGATTTGGGCGCGCGTCCTTCTGCCTGTCTCTGATAACTTGTTTTGGAAGCTTTGGTAATCTGTTGGCATCATCTATCACTTAGCCGTGGCCTTCATAGCTGTCAGAACGCTGGAGTGTTGAGTCAATAGACAGTCCTTGGTGATGTGGACGGCACCCAATAGCTCAAAAGCTCAACCACCTGGAAAGCATATTCGGAAAGTGTAAACTGCTCAATTGAACATGTCATTTTAGCATAAATTCTAACCAACTCAGATTGATATTAAGCAGGTTTCAAACATGATCCTTATATTTCATTTAAATATGGTAAAGTTGGCTGATAAATATACCTGGTATTTGTTGAGCAACGTTTAAGGCCAGATTTTACACAAGATATGACTGTATACTTAATTTATTGTAACCTCTACTGTAACCTCTAATACAACATGACAGCAACCTTAATTGAGTAAAAAAACAATACAATTGGATTACAAACTGCCTCTGTTGAATTTATTTCAATTACCTTCTATTTGTCACGGTGGAGGCTCCAGCCTCTTTCCCACCGCAGAACCCTCTCCGGAATACTAGCTGAATCTGGACCGAACTACAATTCCCATCAGGCACCTACCTTGGAGCTGATTAATTCCTGTTTGTCACCTGGCCACCATTACCTCTCTGCTATTTAAAGCGGACTCAATCTACTACCCATTGCGAAGTCTTGTTTGCCTTGTGCTGCATTTCTGAGCGTTTTCTGGCTGTTCTGATTGTTTATCGTGTATGACCTGGATTGTTTATTGATATCGCTATTTGCTGCCTGCCCCGACCTAGTTTTGCTCTACCGTTTATGATTGTTTGCTGCCTGTCCAGACTCACGCTTGTTCTTTGACTGTGATCTTGATTTACCTACGTTTTGTTTGTTTGCCGTTGTGATCTTTGCCTTTCGACCCTGTGAATAAACTGGGCCAAGATGGATCCCAGTCTGCCAGACTCTTCATTAAACTATTTATCCAGGATTATAAATTGACACATATTAAATGTAACTTGTTACAATAAGCAACTAGTAAGTAGTAACTAGTAAGGCATAATGTTTATGTATTTAATAAAAAAATCTAGCACAACCTAAATATATATTAGCCAGTCTTTAATCTAAGCTCCAGTTCCAACTGTAAACTTTCTCATCTTGCTCCAAAAACACAAAATAACAATATATTATATTATTAATTATTATAAATTATAATAATTTTAATAATTACTGTACTCTCCGCAATCTAGTCTTATGCAAAGCATTCTGGGAACTGGAAACCTGTGGTACATTTTCAGCATTTTCAGCTACAAAATCTGTATGTGATAAAGTACTGACACTGTGAATGCCACGTCACAAAACATTCCCTGATTGACTGAGGGGCATATTCAGTTCTACAGTAACATACTGTAAATAGCTATAAGGTGTCTTCTTCCTGCATAAGACTAAAAAATGACAGCTCAAAGGAGAGACAAAATAGGGCAGAAATTTGCACTATCATTAGTTTCCCCACTGCAGCTAATTAATCAACTTGCACTTCCTTTTACTAAGACAGATGTTCAGTCTTTTGCCTTCTGAGGTTCCCCACATGTCTGGTTGTTTAAGTTACAATTTCATTCTACCGTTCTAATAAGCGGCATTGCTTTCGCAAGTATTCTTCACCTAATCGCTTTCACTGAGCAGAACATCTGTAATTCGGGGCTGTGCGCCACCGTGTATATGCTAATGACTGCATTCACATGCCGAGCGAATACCTGCGTGTCTCCGCTCCACATGAGAGCCTCTCCTTTCACTTCCAGTTGATTGTGTGAAGTCCAAACTGACAGTGTGTCTCTCTCATTCTCGACCGCGCTCTTTCGCTATCGCATGCACGCTCGCACACACAAATAAATATGCCCTCCGTCCCTCTCCTCCAACAAACACGCTACGAGCACGTTCTCACACACACCCTCATCTGCCTCTTCCTCTCTTTTGAATGATTAAATCGAGTCCTCAAGTGTACCCTTGAACTAAGAAAAAAGTCAAGCAGACTGCAGAAGTTTGTTCAGTTTTTCAATACCACTCCATTTTGAATGCATAGGAGAGGTCATTTCCGAGCGAGCGGCTTGGAAATGATTAAAAATGAGTAGAGCATTTCTTTGCTTTGTGCTTGTGGGGTGGGAAATGATGTTGATCATGTGAACCAGCTGATTTCAGAGTTGAGGTGAGAATGACAACATGTTTTACAAGAAGGAATTGTCTGTTGGCTAACATTTTAGCCAAAGCAACTCTAGGAGTAAAAATAAATAAAAATCCATAGGATTTCCCAACACGTTACATTTGCTCTATATTCTAATACATTTCTCAAACTGTAATTGTTTTGTAGCTTGATGCATATAAAAGTGTTGCAAAATAAATCTGATCAGTATTGGCAGATTGCAATGTTAAAATATCAGTCCTAAATTAATTCAGTACACCTCTAATAGTACCATGTACTATTATGTACCATGTATTTACCAAAGAACAACAACACAGAACAATGCAACAAATCATGTAAGAACCATTTCAGTTACATCAAAACCACATGCTAATCACAAAAATGCTTTACAATCAAACATACACACAATTCTGCTTTGATGCGTATCAGAATCTAGTTCATGGTATATATGCAGCACATTCTTTTCAGTTTTTCTGATGGTCTGTTTAGTGTAGACATTGTAATGCTGAGTGGACCTCATATTTGAGCTTATAAATAACTCCACACTGCTCCTGACATTATTATCTGATTTTCTGATTTAACCGATTCTAAAAAAATTTAAATACATTTGAATCATCTTTGGATACCTCACAATATCACTGTGTCACTGTGTCTGCGGGACCTCAGTGATTCATGGTTTGACCCCAGTGATTCATTTCTTATTTTCCAAGATCCTGGTCATCAACTGAGTGTTAAAATGCCATGATATTTATAGGAGCCAGAATGACTGACACTGGTAGCAAAGTCAGAATTATGTATCTGTCATGCTTTTCCTGGTATTTAAAGTTTGTTTTTTGACATTTACAGCTGTGCAATGACCTCAAAGTAAAAGAGTCAAACCTCCCTCCACCCATCTCATTGCTATTTCTCACCAGCACCTCCTTTTGTATGTTCCTCCTTGTGATACGTCTGTTTCTTTGTTCGCTTTGCACTCACAGTGCACAATTAGCTTACAGTGATATCAAGATATAGAGAATCTGGAATAACAAGAGCTCAATTAATTGCTGTGTTGTAAGACAGGCCTTTATCTTGAGAATAATGAGTCCGAGAGGCAAACTTTAAGCACCCACACCAGCAATCAAGAGAAATTCTGAAGAAAAATGATGTGTTATAATTAAAAATATGAGAGGCTTGATATCCCTCCAGATGCCATTACAACTGCAATTGCCTGTACTTGAAGTTTAATCGTTCAGTTAAGTCCAGTCTAGCAAATTCTGGGATACTAGTTTGCTTTAACGTATGAAAGATTGTGCAAATGTGTTTTTCATAGATGGAAAAAGAATGGGAACAGTCTTATGCAAAGCAGGAGACAAAGTAAACAAATTTTATTCTCTCTCCAGCTTGGCTGTGTGTATATAGAGGAATGGCAATCAAAACATGCTTTTATTGAGTCTCAATGCTGAGAAGAGAGCGAGCAATCAAACGTTTGTCAACATTATCAACCAAGAGGGGAAGGAAGAAACACACTGATGTAATAAATCAATAATGGGTGAAACACACTGAAATGATAATTTGGTTGCGTTGACTAGTCTATCAGAACTTGTATAGCTATCTGTCAGGGGTAATACAATTTTGGCCCTAAAATGTGGACGCACTTTTAATATCTGCATGTGAAATGGAAATTGTAAACCATTAAAATGCACTCCATATAACAGAGGCTTTGCACGGTGCTGCTAAATATGAGGCTAAATCAGTTTATTTTCTACTAAAGAAAAGTCTGAATCACATTATACATTCCAAAGAATGAAATGGGGAGTGACAACGTTGTCAGCTTTCATTGCCGTTTTGACATGTTATTGAAACGTTCTCTTCATAAGCGGTTTTGAAAAATTCGGTCTTTCCCCAGTCAGGTAGATAGTAGCTGTACCTCCATACCCATTACCTTGATAGAAAACAGCTGTTTGGGGGTATGTCCAAGATGACTGCTGAATAAATTGACTTGCCTTAAAGGAATGTGAGTGTTATTTAGTACAGGATGTAGATAATTCACTAAACAGGTTGTGTGTGTAGTACTTTAAAGCAAAAAACAGTCCTGTTTAACCAAGCACTAAGTAATTCATTGGCAATCTGGCACTTACTTTTACCCCCAATTAATACAGCAAAATAGATCGAAAAAAGTATGTGTATATTTTTTGTTACTCATGGCAGCAGTAATACATCAGATGATGGAGAAGAGCATTACAACCAGGAGCTGTATACTTCAGTTCTTCAGCTGCAGTGATGTTTCACATTCCCAGTAAAGTATGTCAGATTGCAGTTCTGCTGCACCCTCACAACCAAACCTGCAAGATCAGGAATTGCGGCATGCAAATTGCATTCAGCACAAAATTGTAACCCGATTTGCATAATTCCTTTAGTGAATCAGCTGCCAAAACAACACAGACACAGCGTGTACAAACAAACGATTCAGGTTATTCAATCTTAGCAAATTTACCCCAGTTTCATAAGCATAGCAATCAAACATTTGACAACACTGCATTATAAACCCACAACACAACAACATTAACCCACAATGTAACAGCGTTAACTAATCCTCTAGGGGTCCAGGACACTTCTGTTTTAGGCATATCTTTTCATGTTTCAGTCCTATCAATAATGCTTTATTGTGAGCCATTGTTGTTTGCTTTTATACTGCCATTGTGGTCTGCCACTCCACCACATGTAAATCTAAACATCAGAATTGGCCCATTCAGTTCTCATTCTTCTAATTACTTTGCCACATTATGAGCATTGTGCTGTGAATTTTGTTTGGTGCGCGTAATGTCTTTGTCTTGCGCCAGCAGGCTTTACTCTGATTGGCTGCACATGCTGGCCAGTAAGATTAGTGGTAGAGATGCGCGCTAAGGGATGGATGACTAGGTTTGACAGCTGAAGAAAAGAGTCAAATTTAGAACAGGACACTATCAGCCCTGGACAGACTGCTCAGTCGTCATTTGCTGAGTCACACAATGAAGACACTTAAAAACAATGCAGCAAAACCCGGTACGGGCATAACACTCTTATCATAAGCAGAAACCACAAACATTTACATGTATGTAATTTAATTTCTGCTCTAAGATGGATACATTAATATAATGTACACACTTTTCTATTCCAGTATAGCCTAGAGCAATTTCTAATCAGGTCAGTGTTTTCATAAAAAAGTAATTCAACTGTCTGTTTCATTAAAAAACATGACGTGATACCAACATTTAAAACACCACAAATCCAAATGACAGTTACATCGAGTTCTACCACATCTAGTTTTCCCTACCAAACTCATTATAATGAGCAACATCCCACTGAATAACAGAATGACTAATGCAGCCCCAGTGCGTATGTTGGTAAAACACTTGATTGTGTTTGTAAAACCGCAAAGCACAACATGAAAACTTACTGTGAATTCATCATCAGCTCTGCAGTTTATAGGTCACCATATATGTTTGAGAGGAACGTTTTCCTTTTTTTAATACAGCATGTGCTATAATTATAACTGAAAAGAACAGCGAGTCTGAGAGCCAGCTGCTATGCTAACCTGCTAATGAATTACAATAATTGCCACTGTGTCGCAGGTTTCCTAATGAGGTGAAGAGGACACAAAAGGCTCGGCGGGAACAACGTGAAGCCGCTCTTGCACTGACAACCAACGTGGGAGATGCATGTTCTGGCCCAGATGACAGATTGTCAGTGCAATCCTTAAATTACAGTGAGATATTCTTGTGAATGCAGATATTCTGAAATGAAGGAGGATGACTCATGCCAGTAGTCCATCTGAGTGCCATAATTGCATCAATCTGATCTACTTGAAGACGATGTAAAATGGTTATTAATGATTATTAATTTGCTTATTGCTCATACGAAATGCTGGTAACTGCCGTATAATAAAATACATATATGTTTTGTAAAATATAGTAATGATATTATTGGAATAAAACAGTGTTTTACAGCAGCTTTGAACATGGCTTATTCAATCAGAATTAAAGGCCAGAATTAACTGGTTTATATATTTAGATTAAAATGTAAGAGCGTTATTCTGGGACACTACAAATGGTGATAATGTTCAAGGGGAATTAATACTTTATATTAACTCACAGTTAATGATATTCTGTAAAAGTCCCAATGCTGTAACCCCATAAAATATAATGTACAAATTAGATTATTATGATGCATATGGATATATGCCTGTAAAAAGTCCCCATGGACTTTATTAAATTTTATTATACATTAATAGAATTAAAAAAATAATTGACTGCATAAGTCTAAATCTATCAGGTTTGGAAGGGGTGCTTTTGGCAGCAATTGGAGTACTGAATCCCTTCAAGTTAGTGTCTATAAATATTGTATGCTCACTATGGAGTTTTTTTTGCCATTTTCTTTCTTTTTTACCAGTCTTTTTTATGCCACTCAAAGACATTAATGCTGTTGGTTACAATGTGTTTTCCACTGCAAATTTTCTGCATTTAGCTCCATTTATATGTACTCAGTCATTATTTATTTCCCTGCTACAATGATGATCCTGCCACCACTATACCTCACTACAGGGTGGAGATCTCGATGTGAATTTCTGTTACTTCTGTTCAAAACACAGTGTTCAGCACAAAGTCCAAAATCAAACCCTACAATCTTCCTTTAGCCTGAATCCATTAGAGGTTTGAGCAAAAGTGCTTCAGACTCTTAAACAAAGACTTCTACTGTGTTCTTTGATCTTTGTGGAATATTAGTTACTTAGAAGTCCTTTTTACTAAGGGTTGTCATATGTAAACAGTACTCAATTGTGGAACTTGCAGACATATTGTATACTTTAAAAGTATAGTAATGCTTTGTGAAAATGTAGTTAAGAAGTGTTTGAGCACTTTAACGTTATTTGATGTCTGTTAATGGAATGGTTTTATACTGCCAATCATTGCATCTTTAAAAAAATCTGATTTGCACTTCAGATCATTAGGTATTCCATTCACAAATGTAGCTGTACCAAGGTTGTGGCAGGTAATGTTCTTACTGAAAGCATAGCATAGTTGATGTGTTCTTTTCAAATTCATTATTAATCTTCATGTCCAGTGGCTGTAGTGGACCTTGACTGATTGATTGTAGGGAGGTTGAATAAGGTAGAGGAGCCGTACACCACACACCAGATATTTCACAGAAAAGGCAGATCTTTAGTTTAATAAAGCTGAAATGTTCAGTTGTTTAGGTGCATCAAAGACACATATCTGTGTGTAATAACATTAACGATGTTGATCACACACAAAGTGTAGTCACAAACATGCTTGTTTGTACAGTTAACTTTCAGTCTGCATTGTTTCAAATGCTTCTACAGAAATCAGCCACATATGAGAGTCTGAAATTACAGCAGGCACCAGTGAAGACTCGAATGGTCATTCAATACAACAACTCATTCAAAATTTAGATTCCTCCTGCATTCTGTCCTCAGCTTTGGGTTCTGGAATCAAACTGACAGGCACACACAATGTCTTGTTTTTTTCTTCTTTTAACAGAGCAAAGATTATATGGGCAGCAGAACTATGAAGACACAGCCATTCGTAGCAAACAGAGCAATGTGTACCCACCATAAGAAAGCGATTTGAAGAGCTAAAATGATTTAAAACGAAGTAATGGGAGGGTTTATTTAAGGAAGGCACTACTGGTGCTGGAAACTGTACATAACGCTTCTGATGCCCACATTGTGTGGGAAGTGCATGCGTATATGAGCTGCCATGATTGTTTCATTTTAGCGTTTGCTCAAAGCTTTCTTGGCCTGATATGAATCGTTTAATCAAGATTTGAAAGAAAGCACATTTTTTACACTTATGTTAATTTGCTGGGTAACTAAAAAAATCCCTTGTCCTCTTCATCTAGTGTACAGCTTTTATGATATTTACAGTATATTTTTTGTGCTTGTGTTTATTAAATTTAACAACTGTGCAAAACAAAAATGCATTTTTTATTATATGCTAATTTAAAGTGTGTTAGTGGTGTCATCAATATTCAAAACTAAAACTTTAAAAATGCAAATAGGATTGTCCAAATATTCAGTCTGAATCAAAGAGTGCAGAATACTGCGTCTGATGTCCACTCAGCATTCCCTGCTGTTTGTATATTGAGTACTGTTTGTATATCCGTGCTGGCGGGTGACAGGCAGCGTCTGTATGTTTAAAGTGATGAACATGAGGTGAGATAAACAGATGAACTCTGACTGACATTTCATCTGTTTGTTTGTGTCACTGTGAGTGTGCATGCAACGTACAACACAACTATACAACGCACAACAGCTAATATGTTTCAACTGATAAACATTAGGCAGTATGATACCAGATTATCTTTATAAAGTAAAAGTAAAAGTAACTCATGGCATCCTTATGACAAGCTTTGCATTGATGAGCAGAGCTGTAGCATCAATTCATACAGAAACCTGACACTATTTCTTTGAGACATATTGTAGATCTGAGAACTTATAATGTCCATACTTATGATGTAAGAATTTGTTCACAAAAAATGTCATATATTAATTAAACAGTGCAATTGTTTTTATATATATAATGCATATATGCTGCCTATATGACAAGCATGTGAGATTTCTATACCTGTGAAATTCATATGTGAACATACACTATATTGCCAAAAGTATTCGCTCATTTGCCTTTAGACGCATATGAACTTAAGTGACATCCCATTGTTAATCCATAGGGTTTCATATAACGTCGGCCCACCCTTTGCAGCTATAACAGCTTCAACTCTGCTGGGAAGGCTTTCCACAAGGTTTAGGAGTGTGTTTATGGTAATTTTTGACCATTCTTTCAGAAGCGCATTTGTGAGGTCAGACAATGATGCTGGACGAGAAGGCCTGGCTCGCAGTCTTCATTCTAAGTCATCCCAAAGGTGCTCTATCGGATTGAGGTCAGGACTCTGTGCAGGCCAGTCAAGTTCATCCTCACCAAACTTGCTCATCCATGTTTTTACAGACCTTGCTTTGTGCACTAATGTGCAGTCATGTTGGAACAGGAAAGGGCCATCCCCAAAATGTTCCCACAAAGTTGGAAGCATGGAATTGTCCAAAATCTCTTGGTATGCTGAAGCATTCAGAGTTCCATTCACTGGAACTAAGGGGCCAAGCCCAGCTCCTGAAAAACAACCCCACACCATAATCCCCCCTCCACCAAACTTCACAGTTGGCACAATGCAGTCAGACAAGTATCGTTCTTCTGGAAACTGCCAAACCCAGACTCGTCCATCAGATTGTCAGATGGAGAAGCGTGATTCGTCACTCCAGAGAATGCGTCTCCACTGCTCTAGAGTCCAGTGGTGGCGTGCTTTACACCACTGCATCTGACGCTTTGCATTGCACTTGGTGATGTATGGCTTGGATGCAGCTGCTCGGCCATGGAAACCCATTCCATGAAGCTCTCTATGCACTCTTCTTGAGCTAATCTGAAGGCCACATGAACTTTGGAGGTCTGTAGCGATTGATTCTGCAGAAAGTTGGCGACCTTTGCCTGATCTTTCACAAATGTTTGTAGAAGCAGTCTGCATGCCTGGGTGCTTCAATTTATACAGCTGTGGCCATGGAAGTGATTGGAACACCTGAATTCAATTATTTGGATGGGTGAGCAAATACTTTTGGCAACAAAGTTATATATTCTGTATATTTTTTATATGTATTTCCATACATGAGATTTCTGTATGGGCCCATGACTTCCTTTTACATGTCAAAAGAAAAGGATTAAATGACACAAATCATAATCTTTTTGTTCCAAACTCCTTCTGGTGTTCCGCTACGTTATGTAATAATTCAAGGCCAAACCGGTGATTTGCAAAGATTGTTCTCCACATTCAGTAACATTTGAAAAAAAAGTTGGTTGGTGCTGTGAAAAAACATCACAATTGACTCTTAAATAAAGACTGAAAGTGTTTTAAAAGTTAAATGTTGTAGTGCAACTTTTGCTTGCTACAGTGAAGTTATGTAACACATTCTATAGTGTTATTGTACAAGACCATCTCAAAAGACATTAGGAAAGGAAGGTCTGAAGTAGCATCTAGGGAGGCTTTCATGTACAGCACACTGTCAAGGGTACACTCGCAGGATAGCTGTGCTGCATAAAAAGGCTAATATAATGGAAATTATTTGTCTATGTTCTGCAGGTTTGTTGAGTGGACATTTTTGTTTACTTGTCCTCTTGTAATTTTAGCAAACCATTGAGTTCAGTTAAGAAAGTGTGTTATTGACCCATCTGGGTAAAACTTATTTGATCAATCAGCATGATGCATTTCTTTTTATAGCAATTTATAGCCTGGCAAGTACCTAAAAACATTTCTATTAACCCAAATGTGCAACCATGAACACAAAGCAATTTCGAACAAAACACATGATGAACTCGAGTTATAATTTTGTTTTTGGTGAATTTATAATGCACTGCCACTAACAAGGTCTTACTTCAAAGCTGCTTTGGCCTTTGCAGGAAATCAATTTCTATGAGTTTTTTTTTTTCACAACAGTCCAGACAGACATTACAATAAGTGTTTTTTTTTTTTTGCTCTGAGATTGTGCTGTGTCATTTATTGGCTTTCAGATGATGTTCAGATGATTTTCTGTGTAGACTCTGACAAAACATCACTGCACCACAATGCATTTAAGATGACAAACAATCATACCGTTGATGTGTCAAGATTTATGCTAGCTTTACAGTTCTTAATAGCCTTAGAGTCCAAATTAATATATTTTTATTCCAAGCATCCTGAAAAACATCATAACTTCAGTTGTCATAAGTCATATAAAGATTTCAGAATATCAGCAAATCCAGTCAATAACCTGAAGAGGATTAATAAAAATCGAGGCAATGAGAAGCATCATTTCAGGTATTCCCCAGCATGCGCGATGTCCCAGCAGACATCAGTTGTCACAGAATGCGTCCACCAATGCTCGCTTCTATTAAGCCATCAACAATTAAACCCAGTGCATCAAATCTGCTGTTATAAAATGAAAGCTAAGTACCTGGAATAGAGTGGAAGTAAGTAGATTATACATATGTCTAATGTAAGCGTGAATAGGTTCAAAATGTAAATTTAAAACAAAATTGTAATCTGTAAATTTCATACTAGGTCAAATAACTTAAAACTCAAATAACCTAAAGTCATGCTAAACTTTATATAGCATTTCCATATATATATATGGAAAATGGTGAGTGCTTTCATCTTTTCATTCTGAGGCAACATTAATTTTATGAGAAATACAGCTCGGGTGGAGTGGCTGCTTTTTCTGAGACAAATGAAGATTTAAGGCAGAACAACAGTGTTGCTTTTTCTTTAATTAGGTCATCTGTATAGAACAACATAAAAACCTTAAAAAAACACAGATTTTCCTTAATGACATTATCAAATATGCTAACTTTTGCCTGAGACGACCATCATTCCATAAAGCACACAAAACTGAGTCTTTAAATTAACAATTAGTTTGTTGGTGCATTCACAATACAAATAGGTGGCAGGAGCTACAACTACATGCAACTAAATGCAAATGTATTTTGAAAAAAATCATGTCTGTCTATATATAGTGATAGTATATACTGTAGATAGTATGTATAATAAGAAGGTAGAGAAGGTAAGAAAAAGAAAGGGTAAGAAAAAGAAAAGGTAAGAAATGGCCTCAGGGTTAGTATGATATAAGTTCTATGAAAAATTTGACCTTTTAACAGCTTAATGACATGACAGAAGACCAGCAGATCACTAGAGGGCAGAGATGGGGATCAAGCTAGAACAAGAAACAGTGAGTGAGTGCAAGACCAATCACCCTTCACTTTCAGGTCTCCTTTGTCATCCATCTGTAATCCCCTTATGTGATTCTCTCTATCTCTCTCTCTCTACTCCAGTACCTCCAGGGCCCCTGCACAAGACTTTCCAATTCTACTAAATCTTGGGAGGTCAAAGCAGCTGGCTGTCACCATGAGACAATCCTCTACTGAGCACGAGTGGCCTTTGATGAGCACAGATCTCATGTGCAAGACACTACTTTCCTTACTAAGACAAGACTCCATACAAGCTTTTTATACTGAGTTTTTCATATGAGTTTTATACTGTATTTATATTTACACTCGATGACCACTTTATTAAATACACCTTTCACATACTAGGTTGGAGACTCTCCTTGCCCTTTTCTTTATGACATGGATTGAACGATGTGCTGGAATTACTTCTTAGAGGTTCTGGTTCATGTTGACATGATAGAATCACATTTCATTCATGCCATGCCATGTACCTGCTGTTCCACCCTAACTGAAAGGTGCAGTATTGAACTGGAATCTGGTGAGGACAATGGAGGTCACTGGGCACCACTATACCCACTGTCTCACTATGTTTGCGCAACCAGTTCTTTTGCTATCCTTTTGAAACAGCCATTAGAAGATGGGTAGACTGTTGCTATAAAGCACATTGTCTGCTACAATACTGAGGTATGCTGTGGCATTTATACAATGCTTAACTGGTATTAAGGGGCTTAACATGTGCCAAGAAAATATCAGACTGGTGCGTCATGACAGGCATGTCATGAGTCCAGAGGTTCATGTTTGTAAAATGTCATTGATAAGTGCAGGCAAACAAAATGCATTTTGTTGTAGGCCAAGTAGACATCATTGATTAATTCTTTTGATTGGCGTGAAGGCAGTTTTCCGTGTCATGTGTCATGGGCTGGGATTTGGCTTATTTGAACTCCAGTTCAGTTAGTAATTGGTGTAAAAGCATTTTGTTCAAACTCGTGAAAATAAACCATTATACACAACCTAGAATTTGCATCTCATGGTCATGGTCACGCTCATAATAGCATGAGGCATTTCTCATCGGTGCTTGGCTCTGAATAAATTGCCTCTGGCGAGCAGCTCACATTCTCTACGTCTACTGCTTCTGTGGCAGAAAAGTTCTTGAAAGTTTAATATAACACAGAGCAACTGGAGTCTTCTCCTGGGACGTTGCATATAGCAATGACAGTAAACAGCTGCAGTCATGGCAGTACTTATATTGATGCAAACAAACAGTACTTTGTACATAAGGTATAATATGAAAATAGGAGAGTAGAGTGGAATCAAACTCCAACAACTGAACTAAAATAAGTCTAAAAACTACCTCAAAAATCATTCCATATCCATTAGAACAAATAATGAACTCTGTGGTCACTTGATTGGTTGACCTGTATTGATGACCAGATGTGCAGGCATACCTAACAGAAAGACTATTGTTTGTAGGCAAGCGAGTAAAATATTGATTCCCTGAGGCATCAAGATTCTTTCTCTAATCTAAAAATTCAAATAGACTCTGCATTCAATTCAGATCACTACTGAGCGTGTCGGTGTTGTACCAAAATCCCCCGATCATCACATTTCAAATTTGATGGTGCAGGTTGTAGTTTGTCCATCTTTGAACAAATTAAGCAATTCTGCTAGTACACATGTGTCTGTAAACACTGAATAGTATTGAATTCAGAACTGATTCTGATTTTTAAAGAGCAGATTCAGAATCTTTTGGGAAAGAACCGCAATGTGTCAGAGAATTGACTTTATTGGCTGAAACACACCTCAACCTTAAACACAAAACCTATTTGCCCATAGAACAACTTTCTCTTTAAAATGAAAGCCATCATCATGCTGGACAGGCTTTTAGCTTTCTGCAGTCTGGGGGAATTGCAAGCTTGTTACACTAAGCTGCTGAAAGCATATGGTCTGCTCAGCAATTTCGATCTAGCACATAGCATCTTTCCTTCACCTAGAGTGGAAGAAAGCTTTACAGGTCACTTTTTGACACTGATGTGATGTTTATTTAAGTTCACCTGCAATTGACAAAAGAATAAGCGGGAGGACAGTGAAGATTTAGAGAGAAAGCCTTTTTCTAAGAGAAATCAAAACCTATATATGATATATTATTAACCATTTTGATCTAAAGCACCAGCAAGATAACATTACACAAAACAGAGCAATTGGACTCTGGAGCAAAAAGAAAATTTTGGGTAAAAGAAATATAAAGGAAGAGAGAGAGAGAGAGAGGAGGGGGAGAGAGAGAGAGATAGGGAGAGATGGAATATGACTTGGCAGGCGAAGGAAGCAATTTCAGAAAGCTTTAACTATTTTTCTTATATCTTTAAAGGAATAGTTCACTCAAAAATAAACATTCTGTCATTATTTACTCATCCTCTGACCATGGCTGTTAAGCATAAAAAAGCACCATAAGGGATGGTTCCCTTAAGATGTCTTATAATACCTTAAGACAGTCCAACATGACATGGGCCATATTCCAAGTCTTCTAAAGCCATATCAGCTTTGTGTGGAGGACCGAACAACATTTTAGGTGTTGTTTACTAAATTTACCATCGACTTGAGCGCACAAGTCACATTTGTTTTTGTTTATTTAAAAAATGATTCGATTTAGGTGTTGCTGGTTCATATAAATCATGAATTATAACTTAACATGACACACCCATTTGAATATCAGGAATATATAGACATTTTCAGTCAATAGGTTAATGTTGAACTTTCTCTTAAACAAATTTTTAGCTTTTAAAAAATCACCTAATATCATTTTGAGTTACTGTATCTTTAATTTGATGAATTCCACACAACTAAGTACAAATCAAAAGCACTTTTACAACTTAGTAGAAAAGAGAAACAAAACTGTAGTCCAGGCATACTTTAACTATGGCTGTGACTAAATGCTTGAGGTAGATGTTTTTTTGCCTGCATAGAAGAAAAACATGACAGAGGGGCTCTCCAACCGGTGATAAACTTTATTTTTGTACTTGATGCCTGAATGTACATCAGCTGCTGCTGTGGAATGTCTAGTCTCTGGTCATCTCATTTAGAGAGAGAGCACAAGCCTGGTGACCCCATTAACTTCAGCCTTTTCCTCCCATCTGTCAAACCATACAAAGTCACTTGGCACAAATATTACAAACCTCAGTGACAGCCACATCGAGACAGCTTGAATTCATCCCTTGACTAACCTCTATTTAACCCTCAGAAAGCCTCATCACTGTTGAATCAGGCCTCAAAGTCATTCGGCATCTGCATTTCCTCCACTTAGCATGTCCATCTTAGGTCTCTTACCTCTTATGCTCTCTAACCCTCTAAAACCCGGAGATGTTTTAGATGGAGATTTATTCCTCTTAAATGATTCATGCAGAGATGAATAACTCTGCTGCACAAAGCTTTGTTTTTAGCTCAAAAAACCTTTTTTAAGATGTAAGGTGGGGAACCGAGCAGAGGTGGACACAACAGGAAGTTGGAAACTGACTTCAGACAACCTGATATGTAATCTTTTGTGTGGGGTATATACATGGAGTTGAATAGCTCAGCTGCTGTCAGTGGATTGGCAATGGGATTCTCTCTCTTTTTCTCTCTCTTTGGGGTATTAAATTTCAGGAACCTGTACTATCTCTGTGCATACAATAAACAGATCTTCTCTAATCTCTGATAATGCCCTAGCTCGCTGGCATCAACGGGAAAGATGAGCAGATTAGGAGATAGACAGTGCAATTAACCATCATCCTCTACTGTAATGTTTTGTTGATCTGTTTTGCACTTTGCCTGTACTCTAAAATGCCTTTTTTGCAACATTAGGTAAGCACCAGACTTTAACTTAACAGAAAATGGAAATAAGCACAGCATAAAATTCATAGTCAGCATCACTATCAGTTTATTCCGGGAATCAGTCATAAATTTCATTCTTATTTTGTTTGTTGGTTTGTTTATTGATTGTGTGTGTGTGTGTTCATGATCTACTATTCAGCAAACACAATACCTTACAATAAAATATACGTTTGCATAAAACTATGAACCTTTTTATAAGAGATTTGAACTCTTTTTTTTAATTAAGCAATAAAACAACTATTTGTCTAAAACAAACAATTTAAAAAGGATGGTTTCCTGCATCAAAACTGCCCAGTGAAAGACAAAGAATAAAAATTCACAGCACGCTTTGAAAAAGCTCCATTCCATCCACGTACTGTATTTGCGTTCATTTAAATGCAAGATCCCTCTCCTGAACACACACACTCCTTAAAGCCCCATCCGCCCCCAACACCTCCCTCCCCACATACACACTTGACACCTCAGCTCAAACTCATCTCATGCTTAAGAACAATCTCGGAACAATTTGAAAGCTGTTACAGCAACGCGATGGCAAGATAACAGGATCCCTCTCCCAGTTGTCAATGGACAGTGCGAGGCGTGTCTGCAGCGTGGGGACTGAGAGAGGTAGGACGTACAGTTAGTGGCCCAGCTCTTCGCGTTTCTCCACACCACTCCCATTTACCGGCGGCTCAACTGCGGCGGGTGCGCGGAGAGGCGCCACCTTCTCTTTGACAGTTCGTCATTTATTACATACGCAGAAGGAGGGGAACCTGACATTTACGTCGCGGGAAGAACATTTCTTTGTGCTTTCACCACACGGAGAGGAATAATGCATTAGCAGACGGTTGCACAGAACTGGGATATTACTTGGGATAATGTTTGGATGTACCGGAGAAGAGGCACGGACTTGAGATCATTGCCTGGATTAGATGATGTGCATGCTGAACGACTTGAACGATCAATTTGTGCAGAAAAAGTATGTCTCGCAAACATTTAATCTGCACGTTCATGCGCATTGTTCGTTTATAACTGCAGTTTTAAAAATAAGATATATGTGATGTGGATATTCATTAAGGGTATTGTGCCAGCGTATTAAATGAGAAAGAGCGACGACGATGCATCAGAGCGCGAATACAGTCCAGAGAAACATTCTCGTCCTGCTCCTGTGATCCAGCCCGTTCTCAGTGCGTGGATGTGCCAGACTCCGTGTTTAGGATCTGGACGCATGCATGTTTGCCAAAGCGCAATGATCTCCTTTAGCTGTCAACTCATCAGAGTGTTCGTGCCAGCCCTCGGAGCACTATAGGATTCATCGGACTCTGACCGGACCTGTCTGGAGAGCAAAGTTAAGCGCAACTGAGGTTAAATCCCTATCAGAAACAAGGTAGGCTAACAGTGATTTTTCCGCTTTTCTAGTCTATGATAGAAATAGGGGACCGAATGTCTGCGAGTGGTCTAAACGGGGCATTATTAAAAGCAAGAATTTGACTCGATGTGTTTGTGACCTTTTAAACAGTAATGGATAGGCAATGTTCAATTATCTTTTCGTAAAAGGCACAGAAGAAATATAGGTGCCGGTTTGATTGAAAACACTGATTCGGTATATGTATCAACTGCTTTATAAGGGCAATGGTGAGGCGGTTGCTATTATTTTTGAGCGCTTTCTTCCGACTTAATTTATTCTGAGTTTGAATGCGATTTTCGCAAGGGGATTAGTTGGCTATTTATAAAAGGCTTTCACTGCAGTTTCAAAATGAATTATATGAAATATCATATTAAATAGCGAGAAGCGAGAAATCCCGTACTACACATAACACTCAGGGGAATAGTTGACAGGATTCAGGACCATGGATAGCACCTATTGCATTTGGCAGGGGTTTTCCTCTTGCTGTGAAAACGAAATAAAGGTATGCAAGTGGTCTTATTCAAACATTTGGAATATGAATATACACATGACTGTCAAAGCGTGTAAACTGATAAGCATTTGTAAAGAATTGTAACCCTTCCATCCACCTAAACTGTGTATCAATAGGTGTTGAATATTTGAAACTGGCTCCATTAAAGAAACAAGATCAATTGGACTTGTGATCAACTGTACGTTTCTGTTTCACACACATTGATAAACACACAAAAGAGTGAGTGCTTGGTAAGAGAGATTGAGAAAGAGAGAGAAGGCAAGGTAAAATTATCCGAAGGTCATATTTGACCGAAATCTAATATTTTTAGGAAGTATGACCATGAACTAGCACTGGTTTGTTCTGTTGCCATGTGACAGACGGCATTGCTGCTGTGCATCTCAATACTGCTATTCTTCTCTGCCAAAAATAGCTTGTCTGGCAAGTGGAGAATCACTAGTTGTGACTAACAGTATATGAATCACATTATGATTTCCAAAAAATGAACTGATTAGACTCTATTGGTAGGCTTGTGACTCTCTGTCCGGTAATTGGCATGCCACTGTGTGCCACACCTAGTGAATGTCAGGTATTCTGTGGAAATGTATGTAATTGCTGCCCCTTGTGTGTGTCTTTATATGTGTCTCTGTGTGACTGCTACATTTTCTTCTAATCTCTGTCACAGAATACAACACAAAAACAAATACACAGTAAATATTTGGCACAGGCATTTTAAAGGTTTTGTTATAACTAGTTTAATTTGGTTAATTTTAATTTTGGTTCAGTAAAAAACTGCTGTACTGCAGGATTGCTTTGTCATATAAACTAAACATGTACATGTTTTGTTTTATTTTGTAAACATGTTATGTAATAGGATTGAATTACAATTCGGTTACACCAAAAAAGTTATTTTTAAGGGTCTGGTCAGGTAAAAACATCTTTTCACTTTTTACAGAGTATTTTAGGTCAATTACATTCCTTTTAATATGTAACATTGAAATTATCGTCCACATAGCTGAGATACATTAGCATTTTTGAGATTACAAACAAGAAGCTAAGCTAATGCTACGTTAGACACATCTCTGATTTACACCACTTTATCTAGTTGGCTGGTGGACAAAACGTAACAATCTGCATTGTCCATTACTCTATTCATTAAGTTTGTTATTTCAATTATGGCTTTAAATATTGAGTCTGACAGTTGAAAATAACATTTTTTGAGCTAAATCAAGGCTTCATCAAGGCTTCGACATCATTTTGTCCCAAAAGTTTAATCTCTTTGTCACATTATTTGCTAGGATTACAGTCATGCTTAGCACATATTACAATTAATGGCCCTGGCTCTGGCAGCTAATTGGATCTTCTGCAGAATGTATGTTTTCTGTGTATTTTCTTTGGAGAAAATATGACTGGTGTTTTGAGATGTTTCAAGAGAAGAGGGGAACATTGAGAGAGAGTGCCTCTGAAATTATAGAGCCTTTGTCTCTCTCTTTCTCGGTTTGACATGGTCACTCTGTCAGCTCTTTGGGAATTAGAAGGTAGGAGTCCATTACTCTGAATCTGGCAACCCTGAGGCAAAGCAGGCCTTCTTTGCCTCTGTTCTGCCTAGTGCCATCCAGCCAATCCTGTTAATGCAGCCACCCATACTCTTGGCCTGCTTGTGTATGTCTGTGCTGCTGGGTTACCACAAGATTAAGACAACAGTTCTTTGAATGTGGGTCACAGGCAATGCACGGATAACAGAAAATTATTTGGTTACAATCTCCTTGGTAGCCAGCTGTTTTTTTTTTCAACAAGATGTGAAACATGACTCCAAAATGTTATTTTGTCCAAACATCTCCTTGATGTGTTTCACCTGAAGTCCTCAAAAGCCAGTAGACAACATTCCTGCAGTGGAAGATTTGCTTTGAGCAGCCTTAATGGTCTAAGATACTGATTTAAAGTCAGAATTCTCCACATGTGTCCATATAGAACTCTTATCTTTCTAACTACTTCTTATAGGACCCTCCCCCCACTGGGGTTTGCCGTAGTCTTTATACTCACCACTCCCAAAGTCAGATTCAATCTCTCTTTTTACTTTCATCTTTAACTTTTCCTAAAGTACAAGGATGTTAACCACGGTGTTCAGACCACACTTGCCATTATGACCCCTTTGATCACAGTTCTCTGAATTCTTGCCTCATACATACATTTCTCTATCCTCTCCTTACCAAATAGCAGATGTCTGACAGCTGAAATAGTGCTAATGGCTGCCAATCTATGCCAATGCGAGTGTTGATAAGATAAACGCTTTCACACACATCTATTATGATGCCAAAAGTTGAAAAAAAATGAATATGCTATTGAAGACACAAATGTTAACTGAATATAAAAAACTGAAATGTTAAATGATTGTCTTTGTGCAACATGGCAACATTCTACTCAGTGATAAGCAACAAGGAAGTAAATTAAGAGCAGTGAGTGATACTTTATTATTAACGTGTTTAAATAATGTCAATGGCAGGTCTAAGACGCATATCAAATTTTATGTCCCACCTGTTTACATTCACTTAATGCAAACTGACAGTGTTTACATTAATAGATTGCCAAAAAGGCAATTTAGCACAAAACAAGCATTTATAAAGGCACCATTAATAAAAGGCGTGACGACTCATCACAGAATACGGGTGCAAATACGTGCATGAGCTTTCAAAGAAAACTGCCCATAAGTAAGACAGCCTTTGGATACCACATTCAGTTCGTTCTGTGTTATAAAGATAGAAAGATATTGTTAAAAAGAAAGATATTGTTATTTTTGTTTTGTATAAATAAAATATATCTCTACTGTGATATAAAATCCCTTTGGAGATACTGTGGGAAAAGTTACTTACAGTCAATCTTCCATACATTCAAACATTTTAACCTCCTGCTTTCACATCACAATACACCTCTGCACTTCTTGACTTCTTGACTTCTTGTATGTATTCTGCCTAAGGGAAGCATCTGTCTTTATTTCTCCATCACTCTTTCCCTGATCATTTGTTCATGCATCTTGCAGTGTAAACACAGCTCTGTTACTCAGCACTCTGGCTATGGTGAACAGTAATAGCTATGCCTGTGGGTGGAACACATACTGTGTGTAATGCCAGTGGATGGTAAGGCACAGCAGAGGGAAGGGTGGATGTCTTTGAATGTCTACTCAGTTAAACACCAACCAATTATCTCAATCACTGTGGTGTGAACAGCACATAGCATTGGATGTTGGCAAGAAGTTAAAAATAGCCATTTCAAACATGAAACATAACCGGGTTATGTCAGCATAAAGTAATCGGTTTCATGTTGGGTCTGTCTTGTGTATCTGAACACAGAGGGTGTTTAAAATAAGAAAGAAACAAATAATGAGAATGAAGGCATGATTTTTATTCATGCATTTTTGCATGTTTGTTTGTTTAAGCAGTGCTTAAGGGAATATTGACTATTAATGAATGTTGTTTCAGACCAAACACTATTATTTTGAGTACTATTATTTATTCACTGGAACACAAATGTTTCTTAAAAACAACAGTTCTTAGTGACCAGCTCTCCAGAAAAGCTTTATAGAAGTAGCCCAAATGCCTCATAAGCTATATTACCAAGCCAGCATCAGGATCGAAATGTAATTTACTTTTTTTTTCACTGATAATGTTAATACGTAATTCATTGTAAAAAAAAAAATAGCTCAAAAGATTGATTTGTTCATAACTTCATTTGCATTCCACACATATAATAGCATTCGGGTTTGAAACAACATGAGGGTAAGTAAATAATTAATACAAAATCATTCGGGTGACGATTCCCTTTAACACATGCTGAGTTTGTCATTTTCTCTCTGCCTCTGTGATCTGAATACATAAAGCAAAGGCATGCAAGATTTATCCACATTATAACTAAATATACTATAAAATATAATATAAGATATGTTTATTAAAATATAATGATGGGTTTTAAGTTAGTGTGCTAAACGATTCAAAAAGCAAACACAACATTGCATTAGCATGATTGGACATGATTGGCTTTTTGTAATATATCAACTTCCCAAAAGTGTTCAGAAAATACAGGTGAGTGTCCCAAAAACCCTGCTGTGTGTGGAACTAATTTTGTCCAGATTCACACTCAGTGTACATTGAAACCTCCAATTCTAATTACTGAAATGAAAACTAGCAATAACAGCTTAGGCTGATAGTATGTTGATATGATAATAAAATCAACAGTGTTAATAAAAACTACATATACAGTTCTTTAAACTGCTTTCTTTTTTAATTCCACGTCATTTAATTTATGCATCCTGTTTGCTACCACATTTAAAAAACTGATTTAATTAAAAGATATGACGCACAACCCTTTTATTCACGCATCACTTAGGTTTACAAAACATTAATGGAAAACAATGTTTAAAAGGTGATTGTGATAAACAATAGAATGAGGGGTGAAACTTCCCATGCTTCTGTTTTCACTCTGGATCTGCAGTGATTGGGTGCATCTGGTTATTGTCTTCCTGTTGATGTGTATCAAGGCTGAAAAATAACAGTGATGCACATGGACTGATTGTTGGTGACAGAGAGATGTTTATTAATGCATCATACTACAGTACGTGTCTGACACTGTGGTTATATGATAGACAGGTCTATTTGCAGAGTGTGTGAATCTATCCTCTCATGCAGCTGGATAGTCAATCAAGTCAATATTTGGTATCAGCTGCGTTAGATGTTAAATGAGACTTCATAGTACTGGAATAGAGATGATAAGGAGAAATTAAGTTACAAAAGAAACAGATTTTATAGCACTATCGGCAACTTGAGTCATAAAGTGAAACGAAAGTGGCTTTGATGCTTTAAAGACCCTATAAAAATCCAAAACAGAGTTTTGTTTTAGTCAGCTTTGAGGTCATCTATATTCTGCTAAACCTTGACAAAATAAACCTTTAACAGATGTTTTTTTTTTTGTTTAGTTTTCTTCTCTGGTAAAACGGACCAAAAATAATAATGACTTCATGTGCTACACTAACTTTTCTTTAAATATGCTCTCTAAAATGAGAATGTACCCTCTAATTTCACCTGCCACTGAGTAGCAAGTAGAAAAGCATTATTCATGACTGTGATGCAACTAAAAACACAGTTTCTATAAATGTTGAATTATGGCCATTAACTCCATTTAAATGGTCCCATTAATCCATAAATCCATATTGCTGTGAATAAAAGACACATTTAATGTGTATCTGCAGAGGAGTTGTAAGTAAAGCTTAGTGTCATGTCGGCAGAGTTTTCTGCATGAATGCGCAATGCCTTGGAACTTCATCCATCATGCATGCAACATCCTTATTGCTTTTTTATTCAAAGATCTGTACCTCGCTCCTGCAGGGCTACTTGTGTGGGACTCAACTTTCAACCGAACACAACGTGCCGTAACAGCCTCTTCCCGCAGGAAAGCTTTCCGTAAATAGACAATCAATCTTGTTTTCTGCGTTTTATTACCTCACTTCCTGTCTCAGTGTGGGAACACTTCAAGTGCCTAATGGTTTGTTAAGTGCTGTCCTTCCTTCTTACCTGTGACCCAAACACTGATGTTATTCTCTTACCCCTTGTCTTTCCCTTTATTTCTTTCTCTCTCTCTCTCTCTCTCTCTGTTTTCCATACAGAGTCTGTGTACTTTATCTACACATACTCTGTCAAATATGATTCATACTCACAAATCCATAAAATTTAACAGGACAGGCATTTTTGGAAAGACAGACTTACAAAAGAAAAAAAACTAATTTAAAATCCTGATAGTAATGATAGTTCACCAAAAACAGAACATCTGTCGCTTTTTACTCCATGTATTTACAAAATACATATGACTCTCTTACCCCATTGAAAACAGGTGTTATAGAATATTGTTATCATAGAATAAAAGTAAATGGTGACCATAGCTAATATTAGTAAATACAGCAAATTGCAGTCAGCTCCTTACATAAAGCTTTATATATTGTTTGGCTTTGGAAGACTTGAAATATAGTGGATAAGACAATTTTATGATGCTTTTATGGTGTATTGTTGTTTATTCTAGAGGTCAACAGACTCTGGTTCCCATTCATTTACTACGTACAAAAGCGGTACGCTAATACATTTTTCGTTTGGGATAGCACAGAAAAAAGTTATGTGAGTCTGGAGCAACACAAGGTAAAGATGAATTAATGATGACAGAAATTTCATTTTTGGGTGAACTATACCTTTAATTATTATCCTCAGAAGAGCTCCACCTCACATACAATATCATCACTGAATCAGAGCACATTTCCTGATTTAAAAAGACTTTAATAATAAGCCTTAAGAATAAGGAAAAGCCATGAAATTAAAGTAGCTTTTGTATTGAACAAGAAGTTGGCTTATGAAATAAAGTACGCAAACTAATTGAAAACAGATTTACATAAGAATGAGACACTGGCACAAGAATGGGACAGTGACATAAGAATGGGACATTGGCATAAGAATGGAACAGTGGCATAAGAATGAGACAGTGGCATGTTTGTATTATGCAGGGTGAGTTTTCTGGGTGCATTACAAGCATTCCATTATTACAGTCATTAAACTACAGAGGTAGTTATTAGATGCGAAGACAATTTGTGGAAACTGATGTACACATCTTAGCCAGTTATGTACAAATGTTTAATACAAATTAAAAATTCATAGATGAGGGCTTTTTATTTACAAATTTGTTTTATTTATTCATTGTTTGTGTGAGTATAATGGGCCTAAAGATTTTGATTTACCTTATTAAAAGTAACTGCGTGTAGCTTTCTGCTTCATTGCTCCTAAAAGCCTCTCTAGCCAAGGTGAGAGTGTCTTGTCATTGCTGGGTTGAATTAATGAACCTACTTAACCTGACCATGTTTGAACAGCCTCTTGTGCAAAGGGCAACATTCCCACAATGCTCTGCAGCATCAAGATACATCTAGAGTTATACAGTGTTGATCTACCGCTCTCATAGTAAAGTGCCATCATCAATGTAAAGTCAGTTAAAAAGCTGTCAATTGATTTTATATAAAAAAGGTTTTAAAAGCATGTAGGACAGTGGCCAAAAAGGGAACTTATATTTGCGTCAATTCTATAAATCATATCATTATAAGTTAGGATTGCTGATTAATAATAAGTGAATTCTAAAATCAAGTAAAGGACATGTGAGTATCACACACAGAAAACTCAAAATATCTTATTACATTAATAAAAAGGGAGAACACAGCAATTCCTCTGTATTCCAGACCAGAGCGGAAAAAGACATTTTTTACGTAGGTTGTCCTCAGGCAAAAAGAAGCAAGAAAAAAGGTGAAAGAAATACCCCTATTTATAATTCTGAATGTCTGCTGAGAACAGAATAAGCATTTATAAAATAGAATCAAATATGAATAGGGGCCAAAGACTGACATTGTAAATAAATAAAATAAATAAATAACGTGCCCCATGTTCGAGGTAAACTGTGTCATGTCGATTGTGTGATGTGTTATGCATAGTATGTCCTGCATTAACATTGAATATCCTATATAATATTAAAATATTCTGCATAAAGTTCAAAATTACTACGCGAACTTGTGTACAGTTACCTAGTTTATAGTCAACACTTTCATAAAATTTTCATGGTGGAAAATAAAAAGCTATTGTAGGGGCATATACCCACCACAAATAATATCTGTATACACAGCCACAAAATATGAATGATAGTCTATGGGCTTTCTTATATACAGTACAAATATTATTTCTAGTTTGACTGTGCAAATAACATATTCATACTGTCATTAAAGAGATGAGGCTCTTTGTTATTGAAGGAAAATAAAGGCAGTTGCTTATGGGGTTGCTCATTCATGATGCCTCTTATATTCTGTGCATGTCATAAATAGCTATTGCATTAATAGCATTCTTTCTTCATAGCTAGACAATTTAAATGTTACATGATTGTTCTTCACTCTCAAGCTATCATTCTTATTATTTATGATGGGGTTTAAAGTGTAACTGGAAATGACTTAATATTTCATCTCATCTTCTCTCATTAGATCTTCCAAATTCTGAGAAAGCAGGAAGTCTTTTGTCACTAGCACAATGTCTCCACATGACCGCAGATTTTCCATGATGTTTCATAAGTCAAACAAGTGAGCAAAATGAGTGAGCAAGTATCTTTTTTTAAGTGGATTGGTTTTGATAGTGTCTGCCATGGGCTATACTGTTACAGACTGACAGACACCAATTAAACCAATGCTGCATCCAAAATTGTGTATTTTGTAAAATTACGTACTGAAACTTAATAAAGATTAAACCATTAAAACAGTACATTCAATATAGTACACATGTGCAGTATGATTACATCTGGATGACTACATCCATACTACATCCCCATGTTGTCATTGTCATGTGACCCATAAGCTTATTGACCTATGATATACTAACATTAACCAGGTAAATAAGGTGTTAAACCACAAATAATAAAATTCTTGGCACCTGAAAAGAGCTGCCCAATTCACTGTTTAACATTATTTTTAGTTTATTAACTATTTGAATTTGGCAGCTCCTGTGGTCTCATGGGATAAAAGAAATTGGCCATCCGTTGCCTAAATCTAAATGGAAGCTGTTTCCTGGAAGAAGCAACCTTTACCATAACCATAAGTTTACCCAAAATGACCCCATGTCATATTTTTAAAGATAAAAAAACTACAATTAAAGCACCATACAAGCTGTCCATACTTAGCATTCCAATTTTTGAAACCAAACGCTACCTTTGTGTGAGGAGCAGAGCAAAATTAAGTCATTAGTCATTGAAAATCATCTCCATCTGCTACAGCTCTCAAATCAAATATGGTGCTTATGCTGCAGGCTGGACATCAACAATAAACATCAATAATTCTTGTGTATAACCAAACATAACATCACAACAATGCATTCAATGCAATGCATAGTGCTTTCTTTGTTTTTAAAAGTTTGACAACCCGTGGTCACTATAAACTACATAATAGGGTCTTTTGTATTGAAAAGGTCATTATGAAGATCTTTCAAAAACAGGAAATACAAAAACACTACAAAGGCTATTTTTACATGCATTTACTCTTCTCCACCTGTCTGCTTTCCCTGCCAAATGGTTACTGCTGTAGGTCTGGCATAAATTGCTTCAGGTTGTGCTGAGTCATCATTTTTTTTATTCAAAGGTCTAAAAATTGCTCTCAGATATATAAAAAGACACTAATTTAATATGCAGCTCCGTGACAGGACAGCCTAATGGAGCTCTTTTCGTTCTTCTCTGTGATAACACTTTCACAAAAAACACAAACTCCAGGCAAATGTGTGGTCATTCTCCTCTAATACACCCCACATGCCTCCTTTAAAATATTACTCTTCACTTCTCCGGCACGGCTGGCCTATTTTTAATAAAACAGTTCACAAAATTTCTCAGATATTTCTGTGATTCCCCTGAATTCGCCAGTATTTCTGTAGATAAATTCCAGAATTTGAATTATTTTTTTTTTCCTTGTGACTTTTGACTGTGTGTGGAGACTGTTATTCTGAATACCTAACTACCCTTACAGTTAGAGATTTCTAGAGCTCATGCCAGTATTACAAGAGACCAGACAGACTAAAGACACGTCTTCACTTCAACTCCTATTGTAATCTTGTCTTCAACATTTTTAAAACACATGCAGTAATTTAGCCAATATCCTTTACACATAAAATCACTTTTAATCTAGCCGAGTCATTACACAGTTATTAAACCTTGAACGCACCCAGTAGTAAATTATTACTGCTTTCATTATCTTCTATATCAATTTACACATTCTGCTAATATCTGTGAATAATTTTAATACCCTCTCAAAATGACTGTCCTGAGTGATATTCAGAAAGTAATTAGGAATGGCTTTTTACTGCCTCTTTAGTCTGATCAAAAGTTGCAAGCCTACATTGAATATGGATGCTCACGCTTTGCCTTTGTGGTATTAAGACTGCAAAGATTAATCTGTGCGTGAAAGAACACAAGGCAATCAGGCACGGTGCCCCGGGACAGCATTAAATGAAAAAGAGAAAAGGAGAGAAGTAATGAATGTTGAGAGAAAATCAAGAAAGGTCTCAGAATGTTTGAGAGATCATTAGCAGAACCTGCATTCACAGAAAACTCACAGATGTCTGCAGGATCTCAATGCCCACTGTTCACTGTTCAGGTTTGATTTGAAAATATTCTGGCTACCATAACTGTCTGTTTAGATATCAATACCTGTAAGATAGCAGAGTACCGTGTTTAAATCCTTTTATCAGAATTCTGAAGATTTTGCCTCAAAATCAGCAAAAATAGTAAACTCCTATGTGCCTTTTTTAGCGTTTCAGAAGACATCAACGATTTCTCAAACTCTGCACAGATTTGCTAAGATAACAAAGGCAAAATAAATCCAAGCCTTTCCCCCACAACGAATAACCTGATCTATACTATCCACACCAACTATATATGGCAGCTGTGGCTATAGCCTATATGTCTGTAAACAGATTTCAATGTCAATTTCAAACAGACAGTCTGTTTTATGGAGAAATATATATGACTAAGATCAATACATCAATGAAACACAGGTGAGAACACCACTGGATCTTCCTGAGCTATGAAATAGCAACTGCTGAACAATAAAAACACCTTAGTTTTATATGCCTATATACCCCATCACAGTGTAAAATTTCCCATAAAATTAGTTCCTGGTGGCAAATATTGCCTCTTAATACTTCTCAGCAGGGTTCTGTGTTTCAACGCTGCCCTCTGTAATTTGGCACTTGATATATTCCCTATAAAAGGGTTCCTCATGAATTTTTCATTGGGGATGCAATGTGGCATGCTGGGTGATGAAGCAAAGTGCTAGTGTGGCACAGCTAAACCTGCCTTAAACCGTAATTGCTACGATTGATCAAAGCATTGATCCGTTATTGCTTATGTTTTCTGAGTCCTCAAGGCACAAAAAGGTAATGTGCTCTTTCACCAGCGCCTTTTAAAACCATAGCATTAGCATACTGAAGTGTCCATACTTGGCTCTTATTACACATCACACATAATTAGTGCTCCACAGAGAGGTACACAAACACAGTCACATGCTAGTACGTCCAAAAATAGGTAGAACTATCAGCACGCTCACAGGACTTGTAACATTTTTCATTTACACGCACAAACACGTGTGAGAGCAGTTTGCACCTTGGAGCCGCCACACACACACACACACTCCTAATCAATCAGGTGTATCACAGTAAGTTCTAGGCTGTGGAGCCAAAATTGGAGCATTGCTACAGTGATTAGATTGCTGGTGGGCTCCCTCATGTTCTGCAATGCCGACACGAGGGCACCCCAGGGCTCGCCTGCCAGCCCATGTGGGTGCAGACAAAATATTTTCACTGTCGGCATTATAGCCCACAGCAAGAATACTGCAGTTCCCAATTACAATAATAAAAAAGGTGAGCTGTAACATTCTTAGGGGAGTCTGATATTTCTGGACAGTAAAATAAACATTTTAAGTGTTTATCTTTAAATGCATTTAGCATTATTTATGGGCACTTTTACTGCATTTTTTGATGATATGCATAACGATCCTGATGAATATATTTGCTGATTAAATATTTATTGAAAAATATGATTTAACAAACAAATATCCCCCTGTTCTATAATACCTTCCTACTAAATTGATTTCATCAAGCATAGCCAATAAATTAAAAGGGGAAATAAAATGTAATGTTTGTTGTTTTTATGGTGCTTTCAAGGGAAACAATAGCCCATTTACTACAGAGTCAACAGTTTTCTTTTTGCTCCTAGAGAACCTACAGAAAGAGACCATTTTCAAAAGGCTTGACAATTCGCCATTCCATCTACACCTTTGCAGACACCCAAACCCCCATCACACATGCCTTGGACCAAGGGCTTAGCAGAGCATTTTTCACACCTTGAAAATCAATTTCATCGCACCCTGCAATGAAAAACAATTTAAGTCCTCATTGCCACAGCTGTGTTTTGCTTAGTTCCCCTGTGTACAGGGGGGTTGGGTGAACAAAGGGTCGAAAAGCGGATACTCAAAAAGGTGATAATAGTTAGTAGGCCTGGCTATATCTTGATAATGTCTTTCACAAAGAGTGGGAAATGTTTTCACACTATATAGATGAAAATATTTCAGCTAACTATAACTATAAGTAACATTAAAACAATATGATTATGGGTTAGATCAAGCGATTAGGTAGCAAAAACATAACTGTGTTTTGCAGTAAAGTGTTACGATACTGTATTCATATTTAAAATGAGGCATTGGCTGTGATTGATTGATTCTGTGATATAGCAGCCTGACAAGTTCCCATTTTTAAAAACTTCTGTTTCAAAGTGCTGTCTCAGATATGTCAGTACACAACTTCCTCTATCCTGTCTACACGCATGTTTAAACACACTTAGAAGGCTCATTACATTTGAATGACTGGATACAGTCATTGTCATGGTGGAAATATAGTCTTCTACATTTACATTTATGCATTTGGCAGACGCTTTTATCCAAAGCGACATACATCGCATTATACTATACATTGATTCTGAGTATGTGCAATCCCTGAGATCGAACCCATGACCTTTGCGTTGTTAACATCATGCTCTAATCACTGAGCTACAGGAAAGCTATATAAGTAAATTCACACATTTTTCATTAAGGTGACAAAAGAATTAGGATAGCACATGCAGACAAAAGCTGACACGATATGGGTTATATAACCAATATTAAACATTGCAGCTTTAGATTGTCACAAGATTTCTCCAGGTATGATTCAATATTTCTCACCAGAACTAGGTGATTCTAAACTGCTTAAGTGTGTCTGATTAAGGTCAGAATTAATATTTTGGAATAAGCATGGACCTGAATTCAGATTACAAATGGCTCAGACTCAATTGTGCTTGTGGTGAACTAATTCTGGTATACTTCCTCAGTTTCCTTTCAGAAACATCATCCACTCATTTCTCTCCTGCTCATCACTAATCCTCAGCCTTGAGTAAATCACTCATATTAGACATTCAGCATCGGCCAATCAAAACGGATCCTTTGTACCAATCAGACAAAGCCACGCTTCTGCAGATAACACAAAGGGTCATTACTTAAGATGGATGTTTTGCCTGGATGAATGCCCTGCACTAGTACAGACAGCCATGCGACCCACTACAAACCAATGTGGCATTTGCCACCTTGGGCAATCTGTGGAACTCTTGTCTGAAGGGAGCCACAGAGAGACGGACAGACAGGTTTGGAGAGGAAATCAACTCGGCAAAAGCGCAGAGCTCAGTTGGCTTGGTGCGAGGCAATCACGGGCCCCTCGGGTGCGATTCTCCATTAATGCATTTTCTGTGTCACTTTATGTTCTGTTGGAGGCAGAGATTGCACTGAATGGTTAGGAAGGATATGTGTTATTCTGAGCATGCCTGTCTCCTAACATGCATGCCTTGGGCAAACACATTTCTATGATTTCTGAAAGATTGTTTTGGTAGGTTAAAGTCAACTTAAACTTAATAACAGAGCAGGTATGCTGTATCTGAAAATGCCGGTAATCAATACATCAGGTCTCTTTGCTGGTGTTGTATTTGTAGTCAAATAAACAGAGAAGTGTGTAATTGGGATTTCAAAGATGGGTGCAGAGTTGTGGAAATCGACAAGCCTTGACTCTGAATCCGATTCTGTGTCAGCTTTCCCAAGTGCCGTTCCTGCTCCTTCTCTTTGAACTGACTGGAAGCGAGAGAAATCTGTGTAAGCCATGGATCAATACTTAAGGTAACATTCTCGATCACATTTTCTGCACCCCACCAGTCATTGAAGTGTATTATCTGCTGACCTTGAAACTAAAGACATTTGAGACATTGGAAATTTGAAACTGATCAGTGGCATTTTCTAAGTTCATGTGTTTTCATAAAAGAATCGTGAAATTGAATATGGCCCAGTGATCAGGTCAGTTTGTTTCATGTTGTAACTGATGTGGCTGTGATAAAAATAAATGCCAGAGCTGTGGCCAAGTGATCAAGGTGTTTGTGCTGGTAATGAAAGTTCAAATGCAGCTTGTGGCATTTTCTGTTTTCATTCCCTCTGCTATAATTAACAAAACAACTTTAGTAAGAAAAAAATAACACAAATAGTTTAAAATAAAAAAAGTAAAATAGTTTAGAGTTAATTTTCCTTAATCACACTGTTTCTTATCAAGTTATGCCTGCAGGCCTATATCATCTGAGGAGCCAGCTTAAAAACTTTTAGTATGCCATTTATAACTGTAGAAAAGAATGCAGATACAGATACACAAAGAAAAAAAAATACTCACATTTGAACATTCACACATGCATTATGTTTCACTTTGGCATTAACCGCTTCATCTGACTAGTATATTAATCATAAACATTACATTTCTCTAATCAAATGATGTTCACGTCTCTCATGCCCTCACTGTCTATTCTCAAGGTGTGATTTAAAGAATCCTGCCTTTAACTAGGGCACCCCGTCCACCTGCTGTATTCATTTTATCCCCAGATGCTGGTTAAAAATAGTAATGGGAGTAATACAGAACAGGGCCTGTCAGAGCAGTCTGGATTAACATTTGCATGTGTCTTCTAAAGTTAGCCACTGTATTTTCGTTGTTTAATGATAAATTTCCTCATGCATGTCAAAACTTAGGTGCCATCACTGCACATTGATGTATTTTTATTTCGTGTTTGAAGTAGTAGCTTATATAATGAATTGTGTAAAGATGCAAAAAAAGTCTGATGTCAAAATGTAGTAACATATAGGTTTATAAGGAATTTCAGCATCCTTTGTATGATGGCCTACAATATATGTATTGTGTTAGTTGGTCCAGAGGGATAGAGGATAGAAGTTTCGCCCCCATGTTTTCTTATTGCCACAGCTTTGAGGAAATCAATTATTTATTTTGCCAATTTGCATTTAAATTCACTGGACCTTGTGATCCCAAGGCATAAGAGAAAGAAAAACAAGCATAGCAAGCACATGTTTTCAAAGCGAGGTTACTTTAACTTCTGGTCTAGGAAATACAACCTCTTTTGAGAATAAGAACATCAATAGGAATGAAAACATCAAACATCAAAATGTGTGGCTGTTAGGGCCATGGATAAAAGTGTCCAAACTATACAAACAATGAATATATTCTAACTAACTGTTACTCTTTACATGCCAAAAACTATTTATTAGCAGTAAATGGAACTTACTTACATGGAACATACAAAAACTAAATATTTGTTTCTAGTGAAGAACATGATGTGGGTCCGTCAGCCAGTCAGCGTTGTCAGTTTTGCTGCAGCTTCAGAGTAACTTGTTTCAGAACATTTATGGCTCATATCTATATCTGATCACCCATAAGCAAAGACTGCAAATCATAGTTATAAAAAGCTATAAATCGCTTATAGGGGTTTCTGTGCCAACCAAACAACTGCCATCGAGATAAATGGGAATGCTAAAAGAAATAACTAAATTGTTCTATAAGAGCAAAGTGTCACAATTGCTTCTGAGTCATTGCTTTGTACAAACATGAAATGCATGTTGGTGTGTATTTGCCTAAGGTCTCAGCTGAAGTTTTGATTGGAATCTAAATTCTTCAGGATCCCTGTGCCAGAAATTGTTTTTCTCCTAAATGTCAACATTATCACTGCTTAGTAAAACGGAGGAAAGAAAAGAAAAAAGAGAGAATAAGAAAATAGCAATGGAGAAACATTCTACCTCAACGCAGCATAACAGACAATTGCAGTAGATTTTTCTTCAAAAGTTGACAACTACAGTAAAACAGCTCTGTTTTTTTACAAAGTACACTTTATATAAAAATGATAGCGTTACATGTTTTAGTATTTGTCTTTTTTTCTGAAGGCACTAATGGTATTGTATCTGTAACTTAGTAAAGCAATATATAAAATGGTGATAAATAATATTCAAACCTAATTTATTTATAAAGAAGTCATGTTCAAACACTACTTCCTGTTTTGTGCAGAGTAAAATCCAAACTTCACTTCCAGAAACTTGTCTTTGGTAAAAAGTTGAAGACACTTAGGTCCTCTGGCAAGAAGAGGTGCCAAGGTTTTGGTTTTGGATGATAAAATATTTATTTGAAATTCACATTAAAAATAAGAACAGGAAATCTGACACCATTATATAATGACCTTGGCATATAAAAGAGAAATATAAATCAAGATATTGAAGCAGATAAGCACTAAAATAAATCCCCTTGTGCATCTGAAACAGAAGATGTCTCTTCTCATGATAAACCACCTTTATCCTAAAAACTCTTCACAACCATCTGGGTCTAGGCAGAAGGTCTTCTATGCTCCGCCACTCCTTGTCTTTATGTGGGTGAACTGAGACTTGTTAGACAGCAATTCTGACTAAAGCATAGCCGTGTAGATGTCTCAAAGTCATTTTTCCCAACTTTAAGCCTGTCTAAGACCAGCCCCTTCTAAAAAGGTAACCATATAGTAGAGAAAATGTAATACATATTATTAACAGGGGCAAAAAATAGCATCGTTCCATCAACACACTCATCTAAACAGCCATAAAAGTGAAGATAGGTTTGTAGTCTAGTTGAGAGTCTAATAAAGCTTTACAACTGACCTTCAGTTAATGTCCCTGGGTTTTTTTCTCTCCAAAGCAGCATTACCTTAACAGAGACTTACAGCTAATGAATGATTTTAAAACTATTTTCTAGAGTAAGTACTGCACCTCCTGTTTTCAGACTGTGCCAGGAAATTCCGTACTAAAGAATGATCTAGAACAATGTTCTATTTAACAGAAAACAGAAATTACAGCAGGAAATGAGATCCCCATACTTTGTGATTTAGCGCACTTCTGTAGTGAACCCTCAGAGGAGACAACTCAATCTTCAGCCATGAAGTCACATGCGCTTTCTGTCTCGAAGGTGAACTGCACACCAGTGATTATCGTCTCGCTAATTAATAATTACAATTCATACCCCTCTGCTGCATAATGACCTTGATACTGTTTGGAAATTGAATTCTGCGAAACCCCAAACTATATCGCTCCCTTTTAAACTGGATTTTGAAAAATAATAATTGCAATTTATAATTCATGGAGTAAAAACCCATTTTTGCTGTGATTCAGGCTCAATGAGATTGTGTGGAGTCATTAAATTTCCAACCAGCTAAAGATGGATTCACTAAGCAGAAACATGAGAGATACGAGTGTACGCATGCAAAAGTGTGCGCGCGCTCTCATGCACGTCTGCACCCAGGTACAAGCGACTGACATTGGGTTGTAGAGGACCCGTAATATATTGTTGCTATATAATTACCGGGCATTGCAGAGGAGCTGAACCCCATTTCTAATTTCCATCACTGTCACCCATTCCATTTGTGTGATAATACATCCTTCATAATTTATGAGGGCCCATTTCTCCAGCCGTGTTGCTGATAGTGGGGCAGATATTGGCTGATAAAGCCTGACAATTCCCTTCTCTGCTGTGGTCCGCTCTGTGACTCCCCTCTCCCAGACCGATCTATTTCCCTGTACAGACCAAAGGCTCTGTTATTGCCTGTTGCCCATCATCTCAAACACCCCTCCTTCAGTGGGCTGGGATGAGGTGGGCACTTGTTAATTGTGGCTCACTTTGTGAGAAATTAGGAATCATTAGAGGAAGTCTCAGATGTGACAGTGATTAAAAAAAGAATCATGCACACCCAAGACACGGAGCAAATTTGTATAATTTAAACAGGGAGAAGGACGCCTTTTCTTTGGCAATGACAGGACAATGCATTGCTTATGTGAAATATTTCAATATTTATGTGGGGGAATCATATTTGATGAGCGCCAGGGCTCTGTGACAGAACATATGCTTGATAAAATGTTAAAAGGCAAATCTTGTAAAGGATGAGAAATATTCAGTGGAATCCTTTGCATGTTTGGCTGGATGCAAACAACCCACTGCAATAGAAAGCACAAAAAGATCTCGTTAATGTCTCAGTTGTTTCTCAATATCAGCAATAATCTTACATGTAAAGTTCTTGTGCCTATCTGATTAGTCTCCTAAAAATGGTCATAGTGATAGAACGTCAAATCAACAGTTTTAGATTATGTCTCAGCAAACTGTTTCAAACTGTGCTTAGATTTCTCAACATTAAAAGTCTACTATCAAAAGTGTGAGATTTCAGATATGAACTCTTCCAAGACCAGATCATTTTGGCTATGCTACCCAAATTAATTTATTTCCACTGTTGTCATGCCATATGTTACAGGGTTCACCCAAAACAAAAAATTCTGTCATCATTCACCGAATCCATTTGACTTTCTTTCCCCTGTGGAGCACAAAAGGAGAAGTTGGACAGGTCAAGCTGCTCTCTTCTTTTAAACTGAATAAAAACTGTGGCTGTCAAAATTTGAAAAGGACAAAGAGCATTAAAGGAGTACTGAGCTTTGTTTGAGTAACAAAGCCAAATTTATGTTAACAGAATTTTCATTTGGTGGACTAGCCTCTCTTTTTTTCTAGGTTTATTTGTTATTTTAGGTAAAACATCCAAGACAAAGTATTAACTAATTAGACTAATACTTAACTAAAACGGAATCTCCCCTGGGTTTCCCCCTAAGAACATCTAAGACATTAACATGTCTTGTTGGATGGCTTCCTGGATCTTCCAGTTTCAAAGATAAGCACAAGCAGCACCTATTGTAAGTCCGCGTTGGAGACTGACAGCTCACAAATGCCTTGCTAATTGAAAGACAGAGGACATGATTAGACACAGAAGAGATGGGAAAGATATGCTTACACTGGAGACGTCTCAGATGGTCAGGTGTTTGTTTGCAGGTAATTAATCTCCTGCTGAATGTCTGTGTGTGAAGGTTGCAATGTTTAGGGCCTTTCAAAATGAGAATGATTACTTGTTGATAAGCTAATGACTTTGGATACCGCATGGTTTAATTACATAATGAATCAGTTTAATGGGAACTCTGGTTTTGCTGTACCAAACATTATTCTTCAACAAACAGAACAAGTTTTCCGACACACACATTCTGCACTGCTTGAGATTCAGATATTTATAAAGTCAACAAACATATGGGATTTTGCTGTGGGAGTCTTTAGCATTAAGGTCACATAAAGGTCATAAAGGTCTTTAGCAACAAAGAGATGTCAAATCCTATAATCTTGAAAACAGCAATGAGTTAGGTTGCCATGTACTGTTTGGAATATTTGTTATGAATTATGATCCAATAAAACATCATAAGGGCTCACAAAAACTATTTTAACACTTTAAAAACCCTTGTTTATGTGATTTTGCTATTTTCTATAAATACAGGCAAAAAATACAGGCAAAAATAACGTCAAATAGTGGAAGTTTATCAAATAAAAAATAAATAAAATGGGTAATAGGATTGTAAATGTTATAGTTTATAGCTTATTAGGCAGGCCTGTAGGCAACTTAAGTCTCTTTAGATGTTTATTGTTTACTGGAGGGGTCAAACGTCTCTGAGTCAAACCGGATTAGACACGCTTCCAAAGCTCCTCACAGCTATTTCCATATGAGTGCCTCTCCTAGATGTGTCTTTTATACAGTGTGCTGTCATCCACAGGCTCAGAGTAGATGTATGTCGAGGGCAGATTGGCCCTTTTAATGGCCATTATGAGTGCAAAATGAGCTAAAGAGCTTCAGCGACCTTTTCATTTGAAGTGCCAGCGTACCAGCTAACACTATACAGTCATATTTAATGGAAGAATGTCAATTATTTTATTGAATTTGTCATTTCAGTTTTTAATATAATTTGGATATTAGATGCCATGAGTAACAGTAGTGTCATGAAAGACCCAGACTAGTCTAGAATGGTGTCAAAGCAATGTTTAGCAGTTAGGTAGCATGGCAAATATGGCTGTCAATTGTTTATTTATTTAGTACAGGGTTTATTTAGTACAGGTTTTTTTTTTAGTACAGTTACATTTAATACAATAACTTTGGGGTTTAAGTATGGATAGGTGCGGCAACATTTTCTTCAACAGTTAGAACTGGGTAGTCAGTACTTTGACCTCATGTAGGTGTACTGTAGCAAAAAAAGAAGCTTTTCTTCCTTGAAATATCAGTTGTAAAAATCCATGTTTGAAATGCATTTTCTTTCTTTTGTGAAAACCTTGCAACTTGGTTGGCTGGCCATGAAGGCCTGAGGTCTTACTAAGATTATTTGTTTGATTGCTGAATATCTCTGTACCTTGGAGAATGACTCAAATAAGATTTTGATGCTCATACAGCTTGCTGAAGACACAATAGCTTAGAGGGGTTTGTTCTAGCTTTTCAAGTTTTGGGTAGACAACAACCGCTGTTTTCCCAGTAAATGTTATACTTATTGGACAACAGTTCTTTCTGTGTATAGGTATCATGCTGAGAGAGTCCAAGCTTATTTATTTCTTATTCAAACCTATTTCTATATATTTTTGTAATGCACACTGAATAAACAATGTCTTTTCTTCAGTGTTTGTAATTCTGTCTCCTGAACTTATACTAAGTTTGCTGCTAAATCATGAAAAATAAGGAAAATACTGAAGCAGGCAGAAAAATAATACAGCTTACAAAAAACATGGAACAGCAGTCTATATCTTCTCATTAGCATAAATGTATGAACTTCACACAGGTTCATTACATCTTCTTGAGTTAACACCCCTAAATCAATCATTTATTTTTCAATAATCGATGTATACATGGAAGCTCTGATCAAGATGAATTCATCACAGATTTACCTCTAGGTGCCAGGTGAACCACGCACTATTATTTTTATATTTCTGCCGTATATGTGTGCATTTAAATTCCACCAGAGTTAATTTCTTTAATTGCCCTGAGATTAAATGTCCCAAGCGGTAAAGCGGCATTGACCAAAATAATGCAGCTGCACAAAGCAAAATGCCTGTGTCACCGGCAACATTTAAACTAGGACACCAAACTTACTATTTGCATCAAATAAACTTTACTTTATATTATTTAAACCAATATTTGACATTTATAATTTCTCCGTTTTGTCTCTGTATGCACTTCCAGCAGAGAGGCCGGGGGTGTAAGAGTCTGTGCCTGCCGGAAATTATCTGCCAGCTTAATTATGTACCGCCCAATCAAATTTGCCGCTTCCAACATCCTGCCGAGACAACACCCCCGTTACCTTTGCATTAACTGCTTCAGTCATGGTACAGCTTTACAAACAATGTAACTAAAACTTGGAGAGTATTTCAGACTGACTGAAATTAACCTATGCTTTCATGTCTGACCTTTATAGATGTTCACCTGGAAGTGCGTAATGTCAAAGCACAACTACACAAACATTAGTCACTCCTGTGTTCTCACAGCTTGTTTTTAAAAGGTCAGCTGATGCTGCCTGCAGCCACTAAAACTTCAAATCATTGACTACCATTGTGCTTAGCTTAATGTTTTCACCAAACTAAAAATAATAACAGTTTCTGGGAAGAAAAATGACTTTTGACTGATGTCAATGACTGATTTTTGAATTATGATACTTTTTGGGTTTTAAATGTCTTGCTTTGCATCTGGAGGCAGGTCCACACAAAGGCCAATGTTGAAATACTTGTCTGCCCTGTATATGTGAGTTAAAAGATCCAAATAATTAGGGTTTAATAATTTCCTTCATGTCTTGTTCTTGTTACAAATAAATCCATTACATGCTAATGTCTTGCAGGCTAAATTAAGTTAATCCAACCTCTAGATTTCCTTCCAAGAATATTTGAAAGCTTGAACATCTATAAGTTCATAAATAGATGAAAAATATAAATGACAAAATATATATTATTTTATAGGTGAATTTTAGAGCAGTTCATGTATGTTATAAGAGAGAGAGAGAAAAAGAGAGAGAGAGCTATAGGCATTTTTATGTATTATATACCTGCCATAGTTTCCTGAATAAGAGCTTATTCACTATAATCTGAATTCATGATGATGACCATATGACTACGTAAGATGCAGAATGGAGATGTTTGATTTTACAAGAGAAAGTGACTGATCTATTGCCAGATATAATTCCACATTCCAGCCAAAGTGATCCCAGTTTACCCCGTTCTACTCTAGTGCAATGCATGAGGTCAGAACAAAAGACTACTTAACTGCAGAAAGAAGTGGTTTACTTTGTCCTTGACTCTAGAGCCCAGATGATTGATCTTTCAGTTTTTCTGTAGCACACCTGATTTATTCAAAAAGTCATTAACTGAGGTTTTGCTCGGGCTGGGGTTCTGCTCGAGCTGGGGTACTGCTCGGGCTGGGGTACTGCTGCCTAAAAATAACTATGCCACTGAAAGTAATGGTTGATCCCCAAAAAAAGAAAATTATGATTATCTTACTTGGGACAAGCTCTCTGCTGAATCTCAAAATCACACACTTACAATAGCTCACTGTAATGGGGCATTTAATAATAGCTTTTTATTACTCGCACCAGTGATTATTTTTGTGTAAAAATAATGATTACACAGTCAACGAAGCATAGTAGGTGAAAAGATAAAGGCTACTACAGAAATAGATGGGCTGCATGACAGTTTGACCGTACCCTGACAAACGACAATGCAGAAATTCTGCAGCAGGCTTCTGAAATGAGGGGAAAAACAGAGGATTGTTAAAAGCAGACATGCTCATTATTCTCTCTCGCAATCTCATGAGCCTTTTCTGACCTCTTTGTTGTACTTTTTTGGCTTTAGTTCTCACAGGGAGATAAATGAAAGCATACAGTATGTGTAGATATGCTTGTCACAGCTGCATTATGGATCATTTCTGCACTATATCAGTAAAGTCTGAAAGCTGAGAGAGAACATTCAAACACTTGTGTCAGAACTCAAACTGTCTTCAATAAAAAATGTGTTCAGAACTCATTGCAGATGCAGATTGTCAGGGTTCAGATACATCAAGTTACAACACATATTAATGCGATGCTGCAGAATTTTTACATGCACCAGCTTGTTTCCATTTTTTAAAATGATTATGTGTAGAAGTAGTGCTCAATAAGAGATGCAGAGATCACTAAATAATTAACATGCCTAATCTGTAAAACCAACCAGGATAACCACATTAGTGGAATGATATATATCATGGTTTGTGGTTATCCTATCTATCTATCTATCTATCTATCTATCTCTATATATATATATATTTTTTTTTTGTTAGTTTTTTTTTTTGTATATGCCCAAATTAGTGACGAATCACACAAACCACTAAAATACCATGGCACAACCTTAACACTGCCAACCAGCTGATAAGCCTGAAACACACATATGCTGCCTTGGGACATCAAGATACAGATAAATTCTGACATTATTCACAATTACAGATCAAGGTCATTTCACTGTTTCTACATTGTAAGAACTGGCTAGGTAAGGTGTTTTACTGCCAAACTGTACAAGGTGCATATTTACTTGCAAACCCACCAGCTGGGTGAAAAACTGCCCAATCTGGCAACACCAAAGTAGACTGCAACACATTTTAAAGGAGCATTCAAAAACATACTACTATCAGGCAAACTATCTTTCTTACTGTCACGGAGGCCAGACAAGAAGTGGTCGATCGAGAAGTGGTCCCCGTGTAGCGTGACAGAGAACTCAAACGTGGATGCACACGAGTGAGCAGGTTAGCCACGCAGTTAATCTGAGAACGCTCCGGCAAAGGAGTAGAGATTTCCACCCGGAAACCCGCGTTCTCATACACACACTGAAAGAGTATATAAACGTCCGCTAAGCGGTACTCACGTGAGTTGATATGGAGATGAGAATAGCGACCAACAAGGAGTAACACCATGAACTCAATGTCCGGTGCTAAACTGAACCTTACTTCCTGTTTATATACCCGCGGAGATTACTTCC
>JAZGTJ010000040.1:102594-318298 GCA_036877575.1 Botia almorhae | reverse complement strand
GGTGAAACTTTTCGTGCCACAAAGGCGATAGATCTGTTTAACAACGGGCTGTGAGAGGGCTGTGCACCACCGCGGACCAAACGACTCAAAATTATCCACAAAGGAAACAGAGCGATGCACTCCATTGCGTTCAGCGAGAGTGCCGCTCTTCCTGTTTATCCCGAAACCGTCGCACCATAATGAAGTACGCGTGCTCGTAAGCGTGACGTAAGCGTGCTCCGGCACAAATGCTGAAACTCTATGTGAGTGCAGGCCAGAGGGGGAGTGGGGAGGGGGGACAATCGTACTCGGGCCCGGTTCACGGCAACTGTGCCTAGTGTGAGTACACCCTAAATGTGAATGCAGTGTCACGTTTTTGAAAACTGGCATAGAATGAATGATTGTGTTGTGCAGTGTGTGATCACGTACACAGAGACTGGGCACCAGGCTGGCCAGGTTGACGAAGCGTGGAGCAAACATGTGCAGCTGCTGGAGGCAGGAAATTGCCAGGGCTTGAACCAGGCAGTCTGGACTGTCCTGCATCACAGCACAGCCCACCAAGCATGAGGTCCTCACCGCACACACACCTGCACCTTCACCTGGGGAGCATTATATGACCAGTCAGAAATGACCAGAAGGTCTCACTTTGATGGCCACAATGTGTTTACAAGTGTTTGTTTATATACTTTGCAGATCAGGCCCCATGGAGGTGATGAGTGCATTAAGGCAGCGCCCCAAGCTTTGCTGCACCTCCACATGCGTGTGTGGTGTTGATAGGAGCAAACGTAGCACCAGAGTGAAGCTGGCCTCCAGATGACTGTGGTACAGGGGTCCTGCTAGATCCACCACCATGGAGAGAGCATGGAGAGCCCACATCTGCGATACACAATGTTCAATGGGTGAACTAGCTTCATCCTGATTTGATTTTCTATATTTACAGTCACAATATGCAAGGTGAGGTGGCATATGTACCTGAACTTCAGGTGAGGTGCTATCCTGGGACAGGGTGAAAAGGACCCCAACACAGGCACTGAGGTACTGCTGGGAACTAATACCACCCAGGTAATGATAGATTGAGCTAAGTGCCAAAGCATGACCTGTGCGTGTGATGGCGTCTCTTGCTGTCTTCAGTCTGAAATATATTTCCATCCATTTCAGGTTAAGATCAGTCTACCTTTGTTTTAATGGACCTCTTGTTTATGTGTTTGTGTCACTTACTTGTCAAAACTCATGAAAGTAAGGGACACAGTGAAGCTGGGGTCGTTAAGAACCTGCACTAGTCTGGCTAAACCTTCTGCAGCCATGCAGCGCAACAGAGGGTTTGAGCCTTCTAGCGCCCCCACCAGGAGAGACAGGGCAGGCCTTTGTACATTCTCTGGGCCCAATTCCATCCGACTTGAGGCTAAACGCTACATGGAAAAGCAACAAGAGACAGAAACAAACAGACAGACAAAAATCTTAATACAGCATGATGGCTGTGCATTTCAAATTATGTCCAGGTGTCTAAAAATCTCCTTACCTTTAAGGTGCAGCAGAAAGCAGCAGTTACATGGATCTGGACTGTCTGCTGTCTGGCTCCTTTAAGATGTCTCATACACTCACAGAACTGCTCCAGGATCGGAGCCCTAGGACAGGCAATACAACAGCCTTAATATATGATGTTTCATACAACACACATCTGCATGTACAATTGCAAATTCTTAAGACGTTTATCACTGCTTAACAAAGAATAAATAAAAATACAAAGAACACAATACAACAACAAAAGAAAATCTTGGCAAGCTGCTAATGGTGCATAACAGAATGAAAGATGCACTGCAGGAGGACAGGTGGCCATATGATCAGTATCATTTCCTCCCCATTGTTGTGTTTAATAATGGATGAGACAAGGCCTGAACTGCCCCAATTATGCAAATGCATGCAGATGTCTGGATGCAAATTTGGCTGTGCTGCATAAGAAAGTGTTTCAAAAAGCCTCTGGTCCTCATTAAGGCTTCCTTTTAACAATCCAAATCATTTTAATTGGTAATGTATACAAATATCCACACTCCAGTGAGTGCAACAAAAACTACATATACTAAGTGTGATGTATTATGCGTGCAATTCAGACATTAGGGTAAGGCCCTACATCCCAGCAGCCAACATGTACTGTTGAACTATTCATCTGTGTTACCAGTTAATTTGCATGTACTTATGCAATGTATTGCATCTTAAGTCTATTTATTGCATATTAACTCTTGTTAATCTCAGTGTATCTCAAAACCCCACCAATTATGATAAACTAAAGCCAACAAAGAGACCTTCCTTCAAAACAAAACTCAAACAAACAAACAAACAAACAGGAGCATATGACTAAATTACTGTACGCTTATAAAGGCATGTCACTCATAAATCCTGTCATTTTAGCCAACAGGACAGGTGTTGTGACAATGTGGATGTATACCTCTGCTGGACACCCATGTGAGGAAAAATCACTCCAAACAGCTGAACAGCTGCCACTGTTAGAGCCGAGGCTGGAGGGAGGGGGGCAGGAACGTCCCGAGCTTTCTCAAAGATGGTGAAAGGGTCATACTCTAATGTCCCGCCTCCTAAACTTCCTCCATGGAGCTTCAACATAGAAAATTCATTGAGATTAAATCATGTATTAAAATCATGATACTCATGGGCAACATGACTTGATAATATTTTGATAAGGATATTGGGTTTTAGTTTAGTTTTCATGAAGATGGGCTGGCTGAGGTGCGGACCTGTTCCTCTATGTACTGCTGGTCCATGTCCTGCAGTCCTGGGCCCAGCAGCGTCAGGTCTTGGCTGTAGCACAGTGAGGGCAGCAGGTTCAGCTCAGCACACGCTGTGATTTCTGGCCCGGTCAGATCGTTCAGCAGCTGCTTCAAAACTGTGCCAAAGCTCTCTGAACAAACACAACCAAACCAACATTAATAAGTAAATGCATATCTGAGCAATAGAATCGCAGACATTTTATATCTGATTGTGGAATATGAAATAATGAAAATCCAAACAGCTGTATTAGTCCATAAAATCACTTGCAATGTTTTTAGTACCTTTTGCTTAGAAATCTAGACATGTTTTACACGAATAACAGGAAAATGGCCACTCATAGGTAAAAGATAGCACAGCTATGTAGCTCAGTGGTTAGAGCATGGTGTTAACAACACCAAGGGCATGGGTTCGATCCCAGGGATTGCACATACTCGATGTATAGTGATCAATGTATAGTATAATGTAATGTAAGTCGCTTTGGATAAAAGCGTCTGCCAAATGCCTAAATGTAAATGTAAAGCTATGTAGAAAATCAACTGCATGGACAGCAGCCAGGTACCATGAACCTGACCAATCAGAAAGAAGGATTCCAGAGAGTCATGCAATTAAAGATTTCAGTACATAAAATATCCCACCCATCTCCACAATATCCAGGCCACACAACCTAGCTTTCATTACCTTCATATGTTTTAGGATGTAGCAAGGTGAGGATCTCGTAGACCCTTAGTCTGAAGACAATGGCAGCATTCTTGATCTGGTTTCCATAAGATTTAATGAGAGAGGGGAGCCTAACAAAAGCAGACAGCAGCAACATATCACCTCATACACAGTGCACGTACACCTCATGTACATGTTTGTGTCCAATCAAATTTAGCATAACAATCTAATGGCTTTAAATAAACAGTTCTGTGTTCAAATTCAGTCAATTTATTCACTTAAGTTTTGTTCCCATATTACTTCATGGAACACAAAAGCATGTTTAGCAGAATGAATTAGTGACTGAAGATCCCCATTCAATTTAATCAAAAAATCATGATCAACATTCTTTACATTTTCTTCTCAGAAGTCAGTCAGTCATGTTGGTTTCATAAATAGCTTCATAAACATTATGGTGCTTTTTTGTTTGTTTAAAACAACAAACATCCACTCACTGAGTAAGCAGAGCCACTGCGCAGGACACGAGGGGAAGCAGACGACTGATGACATCATCACTGAGAAGATCTTTGCAGTGCACTATGAAACTCTTCATTGCTAGAGGAGAGACGACACATATGTAAAAAGGTGAGTAACAGAAGCTATGCAGACCAAACATGCTGATGCTTCTTTCCATTTTCAGTGACAAAGAACTGAAAACAATGTTTATTACTGTTGTGTAAAGAAAGCAGCTCAACAGATAGACAGTACCAAAAATGAACTCATTACACTGACTCAAAAGACGAGACAGAAGTGAGATGCTAGTGAGATTGTGAGATTCATGAGACCTAAAAGACTCACCACACAGTGCTCCTGCTCGGGCCTCCAGGGTCACCTGCCAGGTGAAGGAGTCTCCACGCCGCAGCTCACCCTCCAAATCCCTCATAGACAGTGGGAAGGCACATTTCCATAGTAACAGCACACGAGGCAGATGGTGCTCCACTACAGTGGGCCCTTCAAGGGGAAGACCAGAAAGAACAAACAAGGACTTTAGAGAAAAACAGGCAGCAACGTCTCCCCTGAAAATGTAAATGTTTGCAAAGAGAAAACAAACTTCTAACTCATTAGTGCACTAGCCATATATAGGTCTACTAAAATGCAAAATCATAAACCAGTAGCTTGATTAAGGAACCATTCGTACCTAGTGTGGCGAGGGCACTGAGCAGCAGCCAGCCTCCCCGAGTTCGCTGGATGGAGATTCTGCTGTTCTGGGCTGCCGAACGCAAGAGATCTTCAGCCAGGGTCATCACCACCTGCATTCAGTCCATCAGAATTAGTAATAAACAGAGTACTGATCATATGTAACATGATTAGCCAGATGTAATTCCAATTGCATCCGCAATTCTGGCCAACATGAGTGAAAATGTCTATTGGCAATGTGCCAAAGTTGAGCAGAAATGTTGATCAACATGCAAAGTAAAGCAAAAAGAACCAACAGCGCAGACCTCTAGCAATTTAACCACTGTCAGTGTGAACTTCTCCTCAAATAATCTTGTGATGCTAAAAAAGACTGAACTAACCTTAAGAAAAACACTCAAAAGGAGCCATAAGACGTGTATAGACTCAGATTTCATTCACACCTTGCTCTTTGTGTGTGGTATTCCTAGCGGACAGAGCTGTGACGCTCCCAGCAGGGCTGCTATGGCAGCACTGTAGCCAGCCACAGCCTCAGGGCATGACTTCAGGGCGTTCAGCCTCTCAGCACAGCGGTCTAGCAACACTGCCACCTGAGCAGGCATCGCTACGGCAACGCACCGCAGGCACCAGGCGGCAGCCAGACGGGCAGACGCGCTGGGGTGAAGTAGAACAGAGATCACGGTGTCCAACATTCCTAAAGAAAACAGATGATTGAACTTCATATGAAATTTCAGTACAGTGCTGGGTGTTGCAGATAAATAATCCAAGATGATATGCTTCTGGGATATATAAAGCTGGGGTGTTAAATCTGCAGGTGCAGGCAGTTTCTTTGCATACTCCTTCATACTGATCAAACTGTGACTCATCCATTGCAAAGAAGATTCTCTCACATATCACAGATCAGCTACGATTTCCATCAAACACTAATCCTCAGAACCAGTACAGAGATCCAGACATTTCATATTTAGAAATGCGCAAACTCTTTTAAAAATCTTTCTATCAGACGCTAACAGTTTGATCCTCGGTACAGTAACTCAGATCACTTTTATATCAATGTCAGAACTAACAGAAATGGAGAGAGGGGATTGATAAAGCAGAATATCATTCCTGTATTCCTAGAAAGATTTGTGCAGCATACAGCAATGAAGCCTACCAACGTGCCACATAATATAAATATATTGGGTGATAATATTGTGTATGTAGTAAATGTATTTGTTGTGTTTTTTAATCAGATTATGTATTGAAAAACTGAATTGAATTAGACTAGAATTCAGATTTTTACTACCTTTCAAATTTGTATTTTATGCTTTTAAAAATAACACAACAATGGTTCTGCACTAATTTTAGCTGGAGTGAGTAATTTGAGTGAGTAATCAGAGGGAAATAAATAACAAAAATGAGCTGTCTGAAATTTCAGTCCAAGATTTAGCGTGATGACTGTTTTAACTGTTAAACTGTTTGTTTAAAAAAAGATCAATATGCCAATTATTCATGAAATATTGTTTTTGCCTATAGTCAGTTCAATTTTGCCTATAGTCAGTTCTATAGAAGTTCAATTTATCATTAATATATTATTTTGTAAAGCTCAATCATTCTCACTGGTCACAGGCAATTTACAAGTTTACAACTAAAATTCATCAATATGTTATATATATATTTGTGTGGTGCACAGTGGTTCAAAAATACTGAATTAACATAAGCTAGTTAATAGCTACTCAATAATTAAAAGACCAACAATCAGAAAAAGGCTTGAGCACATTGTACTAATACATACGGTATGCTAAAAACCTGCATGCCGTGAAACACTAAACATAGATCGCATAGATAGAACACTAAACATCCTCACGCTTGTTCTATTAAAGGTTTAATGAGGTGTTTGTTGGTCTGTAGATGTGTAATGCAGACAAACCTATGCTGGTGTCCTGCAGCAGTGGGGCTGCAGTGGAGCTCAGGTCCTGCAGCAGACTGCCCAGCTCCTGCAAGGCACACACCAGCACATGCTGACTTGCAGCTACATCTGCGGGGCTCACACGCATCTCTGCATTGCCCTCGTGCAGAGCTGCATCTAATAAAAACACAGAGACATGCAGCATCTAATGTTAAAACTGGACTGAATTAATATTGATGCTGAATCTGGACTAAATCAATACTGATAAACATTGGTACCGTAGTCTCTTACCCACAATCCTCTTCTGCTTGCTGATTGTTTGGCAGATCTCCTTGGCGGCTGCTATCTGGGCCTTCTCGCCCAGTAACGTGCCGAGTGTGGCCCGCAGTATAAAGGAGATGCAGCGGCGGCAGCACACAGCGTCTGCCGGGCACTGCGTTGCCCGTGTATGAGACACCAACTCCATCAGAAGAGAGAGAAGAGAGGAGAAGTGCATCTCCAGCCATGTACCACCCAAAATGGACACAAACACCACACACGTCTGTTTAAATAAGATGAAAGTGTTGATATTAAACAAGCACACTGAAATGAATCGGTACAGCAATTACTATACATTTAAATGTCATACAGTAATGCAAATATTAGCTTTAGAAAATGTGACTTAGGCTGAAAGGTATTTAACACCTTAATATAAACAATTCTCTCAAAACTTGCAAAGTGTACGGACATTAACTGACACATCAATAAAGGTAGGCAACATTGTTTGTATTCTTCTGTAACCTCCATCTTTTTGGTACTTAAGGCACAAAGCCAGTCAAGCTGTGAATCAAAACATAACCACTATGATTAGAAGGAAAGACTGAAGGAGGGTTAGCGACCTGCGTGATGCCCACACGCACGTCCCTGCTGACCGAGCTGGTGCCTTTCAGCATGTCTCCACTGGCCCGCAAGAAGCTGGATCCTCCCCGCAGGAAACCAGAACTCAGCAGCTCCATCACCTCCTCCAGGGAGTTACGCTTGGAGCCTGGCCTCGGAGCTGAGATGAGATTTACATTTACATACATTTACATTTAGGCATTTGGCAGACGCTTTTATCCAAAGCGACTTACATTGCATTATACTACACATTGATGACTATACATTCAGTATGTGCAATCCCTGGGATCGAACCCATGACCTTGGCGTTGTTAACGCCATGCTCTAACCACTGAGCTACAGGAAAGATGCCAAGGGGTGGAAGACGTGTGGAGAGAGAAATGAGTGAGCAAAGATGTGCAGCGAGAGAGAAATGAGTGAGGAAAGTAGGGAGTGAACAAGATGGAGTATGGGGGAGAGAAATAGAACAGATGGAACGAATGGATAAGGAATGAGGAGTGACACATTAAATAAAAGAACGTGGTGAACATGGGAAAGAAAAAAGAAGGTTAGATTTTCATCTCCACTGACGCCAGACCAGTTCGGCATTATCTAAGGAGGATATTAATGAATAAAATCCACCCACCTATGGCCTGTCTGGGCTCCAAAGCTAATGCCATTAAAGCGCCAAGCAATTTGGAGATGGCAACTCTGACATCATAGTTTGAGCCCTCGAAGGCTCGGAAACAAAGAGTGGCCACATTCTCCAACTCTGTAGACCACAAGAAGACAGCCTCTCTCTGGAGCTCCAGAAGACACTGTTAAAGATCCACACATGCATGATGGGATATTACAATCACACAACGTCAGGCTGCTATTAGAGGGAATATCAACATGTTTTACGAGCATCATGCACTTAAATGGGGCCTAAAACCAAACACTATCAAACACAAAATGTACAAAATATCATACAAACATTAAAGAGTGAGGTGTGTATTTAGCACCTTTGCAGCAGCACACCGCACAGCCATTGAGCGATCAGTGAGACAGGCGCGGGAAGCTTTGTAGATGTCTCTGTGACAGGACACTGCACTCACGCCCAAACCCTTCAGGATCTTCTCAATACACAACATGATCTCACAACGCCCCTGAGACTGGATATTAACAGACACATTTATAAAAGTCATTATCGTCTAAGCTGTCAAATATTTCTTACTAATATTTCTGTCCAAATTGAAATATATATATATATTTTTTTGAAAATGTTTGTTTATGCAAACATTGCCAAAGCATTATGGGTGGTTGCCAAACCACTGCAGTTGCTAAGGTGTTCTGGGTGGTATTTAGTAAGTTGGCATGTTGTTTATAAGGTGTTTTGGATGGTTGCTAGGTGATTTCCTATTGACCCAAATAAAAAGAGCAAGAGAGATATTCTGGGTTCTACATATGACTCTGTCCCTCTTTCAGTTTAGATCTATAGATTTTTTCCACCTGCTTTAAAACCTGCCAGATTATAAGACTTTACAACATGCATTAATAAATATTAATTTTTGTGACTGCACAATGTTCTGGCCAATGTCTATGAAAATTCAAAATGCATATATTGCCCATTTGCTCTTCAAATCACTGGTACACAACATTATGCTTTATAATCACATTTCTGCATCCAGCTGAACTGTCAATCACGTGCTGTCTTGCATTCAGACCCACCTCTGCACTCTTCACGGCTTTCAGAAGGTTTGCCACTGTCTCTTTAAATGAGTTGATGAGGAGACGCCCCAGCTGCTCATACAACACACCCAAACAGGCCACAGCTGCCCTATGGGGAGCAATAAATAAACTCAGTGGAGAATCAAGCAGTCGAGCTGTGGCTAAAGCCCATCTGCAGAACTGTACATGGGTGGGTGTATGATGAGCGTGTAGGGTGTAGATTTACAACACACTGCACTCACAGTCGAGTAGGCAAAAAGCTAGGAGAGTCATCTTTGCTGCGGATGATGTCATTGCAGCGGTCCACGGTAAGACTGGACGTAAGAGAGTCACCCACTCGGTACACCAGTGCCAGACAATGCGCCAGCACCCAGCGTGTCGGAGGGCCTGGAGAACTTGTTAGTACAGCCGTTAGCTGCTCCACCAGGCGCTTCTGGTTCTGTTTCACATCGGCCTGCCATGCAAATACACACCAACATATTGTTTAGATGACTGACATTCAGACACATCCTTTAGTTGGTGGTTCCTTGGCACATCACCAGTAAGAAACTGACACAGACACACAGCCAGTCTATTCCAGACAGAGAGACAGGCGGTGGAAAGGCAGACAAATAATCTGTTTGTGTGTGTGTGGAAAACCGACAGAACAAATCAACATTTCTTCGCAAACAGAGAGCTTATTGTCAGAACACCCTACTCACTCTGTCTGTGACGGGCAGCAGTTTTTTAAGGAAGCGCAGCCACTCAAAGACAAATTCAGCCCTCTGGTGCTCTGTCAGCTGACTGCAGGCCTCTTCGTTCAGCAGTAAACTATGAGCCCGCTCCATCCTTCTGTCTTGTCTTCCACTCAGCTTTCACCCAACCAGACTCACAGGGCCAGATGCTGTCTCTCACTTCAGATGCCTTCCAGACACCTCCATCTGATCTGAAACAAACCAGAAGCTTTGTGACTTGAACATAAAACACTGGCTTCTCTCAATAGATGTCTGTAACATGGTGTTGTAATGAGGAACTGATGCAAGTAACATGACTCTATCTGAATCTGCACTTACCGATAAGGATGTTACATGCCCCAAATGCCCCACCAACTCCTACACTTCTACACTCGGCTTGAAATCTACAAACCTAAGTGTAAAAGTCAGTAAACAATCAAGCTCATAAAAAGTTTATAATACACAGCACAACCTCTTTTAAAAAGCACCTTGTAAACTGATATGTTGCCATTATGAATAATGTAAGATTTTGCATTAAGCTTGCAGTCTGCAGAGAAACCAGCAGACCAAAGATTTTAAAAGGATCTTAAAGTCCTCTGCGTTTGCGAGTTAAACCCAGTAGGCTGGGATGCAGACATCAAGGAGCTCTGACAAAAAGTGTTGAGTGATCCACGATGCATGAGACAGGAGGAAGATACCTTACTTTCCCTTTTAGGTTTATAATGTCCAAAACAGTACGCAAAGTAAAAATCTGGCTAGCTATTTACAGTTTATGAAAATTTTTACAGAAAGCCCTCAATGTACAATGTATAGTGGACGTTTTCATCTGTATTAACTATGTAGCTTTTAATGTATTTAAATGTCCGCTTGTACAAGTCAAATGTCAATAAATACATAAACAAATGTATTTTTCCTAAACGTTTGTATGATTTGCTGATAAAGACAAACCGACAGGCTCCAGGCTAAAGGAACAGGGCTAAACCGATTCACTGCCAACTTCAGAAATCACCCGAAAACTGTTTATTTCAAATAAATATAAGACACGACGTTAAAAACGTGTTATTATTACTACTGTTAAGTATTTTGTTCCGTGCCGTGTTGCGGTAATATAACTCTAATGCTAGCTTAAATCCAATGCTAACCAATTCACAGACATGCTAGCCAGATTCCTCTTTTCCTTAAAAGCAACGATTTACTGTCTTTAACATAAAAAATATAAGGAGCAAGAGCTGTATTACCTGCTAAATACATCAACTGTATTGCCGGAAGGGCTGTAATGAGAAAACGATATCCCCGTTCAAGACCGTTCGGTGTGTAATTTCTCAAAGACATCTGCTGGCGTGAAAGTGCGAATGAAACTGTGACGCGAAGCCACATTCATATGGAACAGAGAATCAGAATGACCGCTAGAGGGAGAAATCCAGTATTGCCTCTCTCATTGACAAACTAATGTCTCCAAAAACTTCCAGACAGCTCGGGACACACCTAGACATAAATAATCTATCTCAGTCAGGACCCACCAAAATACTTTTTAATTGAAATATGAAGGGAAACTATATTTTTTATTAAAGACTATTTTCCTTGTTATTATATGAAAGCATGAAAATACCATATGGTACAATTTCAAAAACTTCAAACTATCAAAAATTACCGCAATTCACTACAACAGCCAAGTAACTTTACTTTGCACAACCCACATTAAAAAAAAAACACCGATATAGACTCAAACACTGTAAGTTGCCTATCTACACAGCATTTCTAGACATTTCAGTTTGATTCAAAAATCATAAACATTGTCTAAATAGACAGACAGGCACAGCCATTGTGTGTATAAAAATATTAAAGTTTAACACCTTGCGTTAAGACATATAAAATATATATTCCGATTTAAAAACTATATATATTTATATAAATAAAGAACTATAATTCAAAGAAAGTGATGTTAAAAATCTCTACTCTTTTTGTTCTAAAATGTAATTTCTTTTTAGCTCATTTCTTCATTGTTGTATGTTTAAATGTACTTTTTAAAAGTTTTATTTTTATTAAGTTTATTTCTCACCAGGCTATAAAAGTGTTAATTTTTAGCTCTTAACTAATCCTAAATTAAATGGCAGATTCACACAGCTATAATACACGGCAATGTCCTTAAAATACTTGAATGGCGGGTGGGGTACGTTTTAAGTATTTATTTGCTCATACATTTGTTGTTCATGTACATTTGTTTACTTACAACAATGCAATAAAACGTTTAAAAACATGACTTTTTCAGCTGTTAAAGAAACGTAGAGTTGATTTCACACCACAGCAATTGAAACATGTTTTCTTACACCAAACATATTTATACTGTTGAATGTTTTATTGTGTGTACCTTCTTTTATTAGAAACTGATTAACATCCATTTAGATAATGAACTGCAAATTTAAAAAGGGAAACATTTATGATCTCTGCATTGCTAACGAACAAATGCAAAAGTACATTGTACGCGTAAAAAAATGCATTATTTTATTTCTGAAGAGTTGAGGCTTTAGCCTCTGCCAGTTTTTCAACAAACCAAAAAGCACTTAAAAACAACTCAATGTGCAGATGCTAAAACATTGTAAAAAAGTGTGACAGACAACACTGTCCTATGAAAAGTCTCTTAAGAACTCCTTAGAAACATTTTACAAAAACTAAACAATGAAATTCAGCGGTATTCCATGAAATAATCATCTTCCTCTTCACTGTCATTATCTCTTGATGGAATATCCTTATCTGAGAGCATATTCCAGACAACAAAGTCATCATCTTCAGCTGTTGAACATAACAAAATAGATAAACACATTTGAAAAATCAATTAATTGCATTTTAGTTATAATGTAACACACTTACATACCAACACATCTCTTTAGGGTCTTCTTGCCTGCTGGGGTTGGTGTGAGTTTGTCCTACACTCAGAAAAATATCACATTGATTAAAAAAATGTTTCAAATTAGCTAAAATTTTGCTTTGCAAAGTACAATAAGGTTGCAGTCAACACACTAACTGGAATAAACTAACAACAAGAATGAATATAGTTCAAACAAAAAACATAAACAATAATATGTTTATAACATGTACCAAGAATAAATACAAGGGTAAAATGATTGTTGGTTTATAATGCGTTAAATAATGTTAACAGGTAATCTGATCACTAATAGAAAAAGCCTTTTTGTTACCATTGGTGCAGCTTTTTTGCCCTGTTTACGTCCTTTTTGGTTCTTCTGGAGATGGAAAATGTACTTGTCCATGTTTTTCCTTTATAAAACAAATTTACACTAAGATCCAATGTACATATCTGCATCAAAATGTCCATAAACATGTAAAGCTTTGGTAGTCCAACTGAAATAAAAGCATCTTAATGGATTTCTTACTTATTAATGGATCCCAGCATTCCTGGGCTGATGTGCAGACACTTAGGAGTTTTCACAGCTGAAGAAATGCTGCAGCTCGGCGTCTGAGGGTCCTGAAGCTGACTGAAATTGTCCTCATCTCCATTTGCAGAAATTACAGGCATCTACAAAAGGAGGAAGAACTAATTAAGGGCTTAATCAGACTTCATAAGGTCTGTGTAAAATTTGTAGCACATCTAGTGTATTGTAGGTGGCTCTGTGTCAATTCCAAATAGACGGTACCTTGATTTGTCTGTTGTGCATAGGTGAGCTGGTAAAAATGTCGTCATGGTCATCTTTGGGCATGTGGTCCAAAAAATACCTCATTTGCTGTTTCCTTTTGAGTGTTCCAGCTTTAGCAGTTATTTCAACAACTTCCTTCCCTATGAGCAAAATAAGGTTAGGTTGGTAGAGCATTGTGTCAGCAGCGTAAATGTTGTGGATTCAATTCCCAGGGAACAAAAACACTGACAAAATATATACCTTAAAGGCACTGCAAGTCATTTTGGATAAAAGCGTCTGCCAAATGTCTACATGTAAAATCAAGAGCTGATAAAAGCTCTTCAGATTGTACAGGAAAAGTACCTGGTTCCTCAGGTGGAGCTGGTTTCTTCTGTGCTCTTTTAGTGGGTCTTTTGTTAGACTTCTGATGGGCATTATACTGTTCCTGACACTCCTCAGCTGAACGAGTGCCAACAACATACGCAACATTTACCCAGTAACCACTTTTGTGCTTGGGTAACGAGTTCACTGCCCTGTCCAGAGAAACACAATGACCATCAACATGATTTGGCTACATCTCGAACCCGTGTGCTTTCCTGATTAACTGGTAGAGCATGATGCTAGCAGTGCCAAAGCCTTAAAACTTAAGCCAACTAAAAACCTAAAATTAAAATATTATTTCAGCACAGTTACACTAGACTTTGACTGGTTAAGGCTTACTCGTGTAGTTTCTGCAGCTCTTCCTCTGTCCATTTTCCATCCAATGCATCTTGTTCATTCATATTTGTATCTTTTGTCTGTGGCTTTGTGCTTCTGTCACTTGCTTGTTCTATTTCAGACTTCTTTGATCTTCTGTTATTTGGAATGTTTTGCGGAACATTTTCTTCATCACCTGACTGCTCAGAAGGCATGTCCTCTAAGGAGGCCATGTGTCCATTTGTTCTAAGTTTGGACTTTTTCGAAACTTTTCTTTGTATCCTCTTCTTCAACATAAACTTGGCTTTCTTGCCTTGCTGTCCTCGCTGTTCATCATCATCATCATCTCCATCTCCATCTGAGGTAAACTCAATAAAATCTGAATTTCTCTGCGAGGTCTTTTTTGGTCTACGTGAACGTCTAACTAAATCTTGCTCATTTTCTTCCCCGTGGCTGCTGGACATCTGTGGCACTGAAACAAGAGTCTCGGCTGTAGGAGGTTTAGTTAGCTGTTTACGGTTTGCAAGGCCCCTACTCCTCTTTGGAGGGTCTGGAGATGCAAATGAGCTGTTAGAGTCTGTGGTGTCCTGAACTCTGGAACATATGCGAGAGCTTCTGCGTAAGGAACTGTTGTCGAAGCTGGCGTGGTGAACGGAGCGCAGCTCAGCCGCATTTTGTTTTTGAAATGCCCTGCCGCTTGGCTTTGCTTTTTGATGATTCTCAAAGCCTGTATCCTGTTCATCAGAAGATATTCCATCTCTGTGTGAGCTGTGAGTGAGTTGGCCAAACAAAGCCTTCGTTTCATCAGTCTTTGTGTATTTTTCAGTCACTTCTGACCCTGAACATCCAGAGGTTTCTTCTCTCGAACCCGACTCTTTTTTCCTCAGTGAGGTTCTTTGAGGCCTGCTATACTCAGATATTTGTTTTGCTGTATGACCCGAGTTAGAACTGCAGGCAGCAATCAGGGATCCTTTCTGTGCTCTTGTGGGTTTATACAGTGTGGTGCTCTCTGTTGGAGGTGGATTATTAAGAGCCGGGCCATTCCTTTGGGATCTGGAATTCTGCTTGATTTTCCTCATTGGTACCGACAATTCATCTTCACTGCTGCGTGTATTAAGTGTCCCTTTAGTGTAACAAAAAAGTGATAATCTGCAATAAGCAAACATAGTACAAAAACACTAGTACATAAACCCTATTAAATTATGAGTGCGCACCTCTTCCAACAGTTTCAGGCCTGAGTGGTGGTTTCTTCATGGTTTTTGATATCGCTGTAGTTAATGGCTTCTTGGGCTGCAAAAAAATGATCAAACTTAGGTAACAGTTAAGTTCAAACCATGTAAAATCCTTGTAAAAATCACTAGAAACCAAACACATTGTTTACGCCGCTGAAAGAAATGTGACGAGTACCGTGGGTAGCATTGATGTACTATAGTCCTCATGGATAGTGACATTCATATCAGAATCCATAACTATCCTTCCTCCTTTCCAGTATTCCAAGGGAGGTTTAATGATTCGGCCACTGCGTGACACTTTTGCACTACCCGGCTGGAGGCTGTCAGTGGGTGTGTGGGGAGCTGTATCACAAAAACCCCAATGTTAGTGTGACTGTTTCAAACCTTAAAGGATGGCTTAGTTTTAAACAACAATTTTGACTTTGAAAATCCATTTTTTTATAAATATTTATTACATTTATTTTTAAATATATACTCACAAGTTGTGATGTTTTGAACTTTGGGATGTTTGGATGTTGACTTTTTAGTCTGTTGATTTTTGGCTTTGGAATGTCCCACACTGTTGTTGTCAAAAACAGACATAATGATTTGTTTTTAGAAACTGAACATCTTTATATATATATATATATATATATATATTGTTCTCAATTTTAGAGTAGATGCAACATACCTGGCATGATCATTCAGAAACTGATCGAGGTATTCCCTCCACATTTGTGGAAACCCAAAAAGAAACTTCTTCAAAAACCATGATGGAAATGCTGTAGGGAAAAATACCAAATTGTTAACTCAAGTAAATCACACCAAAAAGGTGAAACCCCGATTTAAAAAACATGTACACTTACAAGTATTGGGATGTTTGGACATTTTCCCAATGAGGACATAGGTTTTGCCAGATGATGTCTTTAGCACATTACTTGAGATTCTTTCAGTAATAAAACTGCTGTGCCAAGGAATCTTAGTGTCTCTGAATGTATAAAACAAAATAATTTTATGGATACAGTAATTGAAATCATTTCTGAAGACATGATTAAAGCTTACCTGCTAACATACAAAGTTAAGGAACAAAAACAGAAATGAAGTAAACATCTTACATGCGAATACCATCAACCACAAGGTCTTTGTTAAGCAGTTTCAAGACCCAATCTCTTAAATGAATCCCCGCCACCTAAAATGATGTGCAAAAAAAAGAGAGATTTCCTGGTTTACTTCTAGTAAACAATGATTATTTTGGAAGTGTTAATAAACTGAAATCAATACAATTGTCAATACAAGTCAATACAATTGGCTGAAATAACATGGTTTTGTGATTTTCTTTATTTTCACCCACGTATGTATCAAGACATGTCTAATGTATTGTAAATCATGCAGAAATTTGGAAAAGCGTTATGAAATATTATTTTTACTTACATCAGATCCTCCATTTGGAATTATGTCCATTTGTTTGGCTTGTTGTTTAGACTGAAACACAGAAACTTTTCTTTGTGGGATCAAAACACGAGGAGAGAGTTGCAAGAGAGGATCATCCAACAGATTATGAGAGGGCTGAGGTGGTCCAGGGACCAGTTCTGTGCACTGTGACCGAGACTCTGATAGGTCGAGGACATGAGATTCAGGACTGCTGGAAACACTCATTTGGGAGCCTTCTTCCTCATTGCCATGATCTGTTGAATTAGTCACAGTGCTCCTCTCACCAAATACAATACAACCACCTGCAAACACACAGGTAAGAATTTGCAGAATTTGTTTTTGATAGTAAAATTATTCCTTGATGTGCCCTCTTCTCTAGGCCCAATGATGGAACTAAACCACAGAGATCCTTTATTACAGGGCTAGGGACACAATTCCTAGTTGTGCACCCCACTAAAGTGTCAGTTTTAAATTATTGTAATTTTCTAAGCAATTCTATAAGTCATTTAGGGTAAACCAACATCATACCTCCATTACGGACATCTTTTGAACCACTGACATAATTTTTGGGTTTTCGCTGAATCTGGGCTAATGTCTCTTCAGAAACCACCCTTTCCACCAACACAGCTGGCTCTGGAAAAAAAACAATTTTTAAATAATTGGGTAAGCTATAACTAGAGTTATTGTAAGGCTAAAACAAACTAATATTAATAAGTTTAATATCATACTTTGATATCTGTTATAAAGATTCATCCCAGGCATCACCTCCCTGGGCATTTTCTCCAGTAAAACATATGATTCTAGTACACACACAACAGATCAAAAATAGAAAGAATTAGTAAAACATAATTATAGCAATCAGTTGACTGTCAGAACAACATCATAAAAGTAAAACTAACCAACAAATGATTGCGCATGAAAGGTTTCATCTTGTCTGGCAGGCACTTCATCGACCATCTCCTCATCCTGTGACGCTGCTCTGGGTGACTGTGGAGGAGAGAGGGCTAACATATATGTCTCCTGGTTGGTGCTGCCCATTTGTGAGTTCTGGGTCTTGGAGTTTGAAGGGACCCCTTTACACATCTCATCAAGATCAGAAGCTACTCCATGACCCACAGTATTTTGCCTCTGAACTTTTGCTTTCATCCTGGCAAAAATCTTTGCTGGTGTTTCAGTGGGCTTCTTCAGCATCAGATCAGCTGGTTGAGCAACCTCTGCAGCATTAATACTGCTGAGTTCACAGGAGATGTTTGGGCTATTTTCTTCTGCATTCTGTGCCGTGGAGTTCATCACCAACACTTCTCGGTTGAAATGCTTTTTGCCTGACATGGATACACTGGCTGCCCAGTTGCGACCAGTTTGAGGAGCTGTTTTGACTGGTGTAATCATGTGACCAGTCTTAGGGGCTTGAGGAACTATGAAATACTCCTCTAATGGATGATACATTGTTCTGTTAGAAGGCAGTCAGAATAACTTTACCGACCACAATGATGCTTGCTCTCCAAGTCCTATAAAAAGACCGACATGAGAAACATAACTAATAAACAACACACTAATAAAGGGAAAAATAATAAACCGACAAGATAGCTACAAGTTAAATCTATATTATAGTGCTTAGTCTAAACAAATCACATATGCTAACGTTCGACATTTTAACGAACTATTTGTTTAAATCGGATTAAATAAATTTCGTAGCAACATTATACGTGGAAATGACTAAAAGCAAAGAAGTTACAAAGACTTTAACTCCATGTAAAATTATAAAACAGCGGTGTTAAACAATCGATGACGTTACAGTGAGTGAAATAAAGATACATCCTTAGGATATAACATAATGCTAGGTTTAACAGGTTGTATTAAGGCAGAGAGTTTATAAAAAACAGGCTGATATGTAGGAATTAACTTCCTTACCATTTAGATTCTTTTGAATTTTCCCGGATGATGCGCGCCTAACGTGTCTAGGCGCGTAAAGACTGCGTCACTTCCGCCGATAACGTTGAAGAGAGCGTTTCAAGAGATTTTTTTTTATCTTTGAACCTGCGTAGTGAAATTTAATAAAATACGAAATGAGTTATGTATATGAATATGCAAATGACATTAAAATGTTAGAAAATACGTGCATATTTAATATTGCATTGATTAAGAAAACTACCAGTGAAATATTGGACCCATGTCTTTGGATTTGTCTTATTTGGAACGAACTAACTACGTTCAAGTTTTAAAGCTTTTCGAAGACTAATCGACCATTAGTTATTACTGAAAACAGTGCGGTTGACCTTCAAAACATCGGACTGTACGACTCAAACTGGAGCTCTTGGTTAAAGGAACACGACGTCCATTGTTGTTCAGAAGGCGAATGTAAATTATGTGCAAAAAGTCGTGACTTGGTGGCCTTGGTGGATCTTTTCATTTACTCTAAATCAGTGGTTCGAGTCGCTGCAGAGCCAGGGGGCCTGTTTCTGTGCATTACATTTTGTCTGTGTCAGCGTGGGTTTTCTCCGGGTGCTCCAGTTCCACACACAGTGCAAAGACATGCAGGTTAGGTGAATTGAACATGCTAAATTGCCCGACTTGTGTATAACCGTTTCCTGCCATAATTATAGCATTAGATGCTGGAGTGACATAAAATAAATAACTAATTAAATAAATAAACTAAATCAGTGCTTCGGTGTACAGCGCCCTGGCGACTGCGGGTACTTTAATACACCTCAGGAGGCTTGTTATCAGTCGGTGTGGCTGTACTTGTCTGACCTGTCCACCTTTATCTTTAAGACAGCTGACACGTCTTTGCTTGTGAGAGGTCCAGTGAGTCACCCTATCAGAGATAAGTGGTGCCGTTTCACTTGTCAATCTTACCCCCCTATAGTACCCTGAAGATACAAATACTGTTCCCAAAACTGCTTTTCATGGCATGCTAAAGTGCCTGCCTAACTTAAAATATCTTTAAATGGGACTATTGGAGTCTTGCTGTTGTGGTTTAGGCACACCAAAGCATGTGGATGTCAAGGAATTTGTTTTTTAAGAGAAGAAAAGAATAGAAAGCACTTCACTTTGTAAATTGTAATTACATTTGTAACTTTGAACAGTGTGTTTTTTAGGGTTACAAGAGGTACATTTACTTTTATTGTGCTATTTTATTATACTAAATATACATTTGCTTTATTTAATTTACACAAGAGGCTGAGGCTGGCTCGACATGTCTGGATCTCCTGAACTATGAAGATCCTGGTCCCATTAATAGGCTGTTATTTTTGACATGATTGACTGTGCATAATAAAGGATTGTCTGAATGGCCTTACTCTCAGAACTCAATATTGCTTGTAAGTCATATCTATGTTTAACATATAGTATCAGTTATGTTAACTTTGTCTTAGGCCTTTTATAAAGATATGACAAAGCTATTTCATGTGCATAAAAACGTTTATAAAGGCCTATCAACAATTATTTTTCCATTTATTTGAAATTATGTAAACACAGAAATGATCCAGATTTTCCAAAAGCTGCTGATTCTAAAAATGAGATATACTCAACTCATCTTTTACAACATAGCTCAAACTCCAGTGCCTTGTCCTATACTGTAAATATATCATCTCAGAAATGGAAAACATACAGCAAGAACAAAGACTTTGTATATGTGTGTGACTCCAGATAACATGGTTTTTCAGTCACCATGATGTTCCAGCATCAGTATTTTTTGCACTTGGGAACTTGTCTAGACTTGAGCAGGCAGTAGATTCTGGATGCACCGCAGACCCCTGGTCCCACTGTCCTAGATCCAACTCAGAAACTTCATGTCCAGACAGATCAAAATCTGTTTACTTCATTCCAAAGGCCAAAAGTCCAAACTTTTTGCCCTTGTGGTTTTTAGTAATATTTTGATTGTTTCACAGCACTACACCTTGATGTATTTTCATTTGTTTCGTCATATATGTAATTGTACTTCAAAAGTTTTTGTAATCCTTCTATAAAGTATTCAAATCAAGTTCTCTAAAAGACTATCAGTATTATCCCCAAGGCTACACGAACTAGCCCCAGCTTTAACATCCTGTCATCTCCACAAGGTGGCAATCTATTCATACCTGAGTATAATCAATCAACGAATACATTCCAGACCCTCTTGTTTAAAATGTAGCATTTTTTTAACATATAAATAGAACTTTCAGTGTGAAGACTGTTCAGTTACTCCTTATTTATCACATTAATGACATTAATGTAATTAGAAGCAATTGTGAAAGCAATTAGCTTCATTAAAGCCAGTACATCATATATGTTACTGGAGGGAGAGGGTTTTGCGTGTTTTAATCCCACTCACGGTTATACAGCAGTTAAATCCTCTGAGAAGTTTTACGGTGTATTGAAACTGAGAGAAAACCTCCATTAGCAAAGGATAGAGCATTTATCAAATGAGAGATGACAAGGACAACATATCATTCCGCATTATATACCACTGAGGTAGAAATAATGGGCTCATAAGTAATAACATCGACCAAATGATAACATGTTGGTGTGCCACGCAAAACTGCGCGACTGCATAGAAAGCACGCATCTAGATGACTGTAATGTTTTAACATGTAATTTTCTCTGCAATTTAAGCATGTTATAATTAGTGTATGATCTTAGCATAAGTTATGGTTTAGCATAGGATCCTGGCAAAAGTTATAATTTAGCGTAAGATCTTAGTATAAGTCAACCTTTGCAGGATGTTAAAGTTATCATATTAAGGAGACCCAGCATCACTGGTTTCCAGCATATGTTGTATTTTGGATGCTGATCACACACAACATGGAATATTGGCTTGCTGGTGAACTCACAATGCTTCTTAACTAGCTGTACGAGCAAGATGTTAACCAGCTTCGTCAGAAAGACCATGTTGGTGAACAGCATGCAGGTGCATCAGTTAGACCAGCACCAAATGGTCAAAGCTGTTTCCTTTCAGCAGAGTTTTTTGTTTGTTTTCTTAAGAGGTTTCACTTTGGACTATGTAAATATCTAAAATGTATACATGTCCTAGGAATTCTTAGAAATGTTTTACCTCAACAGGAGAATGTTATGTTTTAATCCTTCAGCGATATGCTTTGAGACAACCACAGCCAAGGAGAAACAGCAGTCTGGAGAAAATGTAAGGTGATAGTGATGGTGTATAGTAAAGGGTATATTCTGTCTGAATTTTCATCTTGAGACAGGAATTCCAACATCTTTTAGAATTCCAAAACTACACCAAAATACTTTTCCAGAGGCACTTTTTGGGGATTCTGATAATGCAATTATGAATTAGTGTGTTTTTTAGAGAACACTGCATTGCCTGTAAATGAACAAAAACCCCATGTGTTTTGTTTGCTTTGTAGATAAGATTATCTAACCGACAACAGAAGTTCAATTTTGGAATTCACTCAATTATAGAATTATACAAGTCACCTAGTTAAAATTACATTTGATTAGAAGATGGGGCAAACTGACTTTATGAAAGCATCATTAGAAGTTTAGCTCAATCCCTCCCGTGTTTTAAACCTTAATGGGAATCAAGGACACTTTGCTTTGCCTGGGATGGAATTGTTTTGCACTTTTAAGTTGATTGAATTTATCTAAATAATCAAAATATAGGTCACGTGTAAAAAGCATGGAACAGCCCCCCCCCCCATTAATTTACTTTTGATTGTGATGAAAATGGCAATGGAGATATTATACAACATTGGTTGGAGGACAGCATGCGCCTACCCACATGGCTGCACATAATCAGCTCCATTTAGTGTATGGTATCATCTTGTTAGTTTCTTCCATTATGGTCTATAGAGAGATTTTTCATTCTTCTCCATACGCAATCATTTCTCATTTTAAGTATGTGAATGGCCAAGCCCCCGCTCTCCTGTGAGTAAACGGCTTCTCCATTCTTATCAGAAAGCAATTTGCTCTTGTGAGACAGTAAAGTCCAAGCTCTCCATCATTATGAAATGGCCGTCCATGCCTTCTGATCTATGAGAAAGCATTCAGCGGGAGATGCTTTATAAACACACAGACTATCTAGGAGATAGCTTGCCAGCTCATCCGAATGCAAACGATGTGTCTTTTTGGCACAATGAAACCTGTGTCAAAACAGATCTGTAAAGAGAGCCATACACGACACTGGTGAAAATAACATCCCTGTATTAAGGTACCAATACTTCGTCTAAATAATATAAACATCTTTATATATCAGCTGAGTACAGTAGGAAACACGAGTATGACTACTATGTTGCAAAACAAAACCGATTTATTTTACAATTATTGTTGACAATTCAGTTTTAACAGGGTTTAGCTCAATTGTCAGAAAACCTCAACTTAAACAACATGAGGTAAATTAAATGCTCATGTTCCATGTATATTATATATGTATATCATTAAATATATATTAAGAGTGAGGGAGAGAATGATAAGCAACAGAGAAAACTAATGAGAGAGAGAGATGGTCGAATGTGTGACTAAGTGCCAAAAGAGTATTTTTATTTCATAAGCTGTTCAGTGTTGATGTACAAACAATGAATAAATAATTCCATTCTTTGAATTTGTGTTGGAATTGTGCATTCCACGAGGAAATAAAAACAAAAAGAGAGATCTAATGATGGCTTTTCACAAATAAAATACTTTTCTTCCAGACTGTTATGATTTAGATGATTTGGTGCTGAATACAATCATTTATTATTGATACGTAATCTGAAAAAACAATCAATATGTGTGATGGAAAATGTTTGTGTGGTGGAGAATTATACTGTTATTTAAAAGGGAAAGATTAGACGCAATGTAACATTAATAAATCAAAAGGCGGGAGTGAGACACAAAATCTTTTTTGTAGTTGAGCAGCTGGACTCAAAGGGGACAAAATCATGACATCCACAGCTTGTGAGTAAACTTACAAATGAAATATGTAAGACAAGGCAAAAGCCACCTGGTAAGATGCTGTATAAACTAACTGAGCACAGCAATCCCAGCTAATTATGGCAACTAAATTAACTTGAAAGGAGTTAATACCTGAAAATTTCCTCCAACTGTTCCATATGTGCAGTAAGCTTGTTTTCTATTAGGATTTACTTTGTCTGGGACTGTATATATAGTCAGCATAAATAAAATATCACAGCGTAACCTATATGTAATGTCACAATGTCACAGTCATGCGTGGCAACTGCACATTGTGCAAACAAATAAAAATAAGCAAATGCCAAAAATGACTATACTGCACATACCAGTTAGAGAATCTTGGCAGTTAAAAATGTGGTTTTCATTTTTCAAACAAGTGTTGTAGAACTTTCTGTTTTTAATATGTTCTTTAAGTTATTAAAAAGGCCTTTGAATTCTTTTAAACCCAAATCAGAAGAATTAAAACAAACACTGTCCTTTCTTGTTACCCTGTGAAACCCCAGAGAAACATACATTAAAGGGGGGGGGGGGGTATTGACTTATATCAATAAATGAATTTAATTAAGCATGATTTTTGTTGTCTGAAAAGACAACGTTCCTGAGGAATACTAATACACTACAGACAGCAACCTGACGGCGCCTTTTGTCATACAGTTGCGGGCAAAGATAAAGAAGCAATTCCGGAGGCGGTTTGATCGAGGATTGGTATTTGGCTTTCATATGTGGCAGCCACTTGTATGCAGTTGAGGTTGCTGTGGGACTGGTCATCACTCAACGAGCTCTGTGCCCTGGGTGTAGACTCCTGCTGATACTAAGTCACTATAGACTGATGATAGTGTCAGCCACAGAACAATCTGCATTCATCATTTCTTATCTGCTGGGCCACTGTGCAGATCTGGGAGATGTATCCTCCGGATGCTGCAGGGTCAAGGACTTCATGACTGAGTTGTGTGTGTGTGTTGCTTTTTGACCCATGCTTTGACCAACTTACTCTCCTGAAATTCTCTGAGATCACATTAACATGAAGTGTTAATGCACGCTGAGGTGATATGAGTACAGACCAAGTGATCCAAGTGCAGATCCATAAGAGGATTGTCCCAGTTACTGTCATTCTGGGAGTATGTGTGTCTATATATTGGAGTTTACACACCATGTGACTGTAAGTGGTGTTTGTTTTAAGGTGGTAAGGAGGTTCATGGGCGAGCTATAACACAGTCTGTGGGACCATCATCTATTCTCTAATACTCTCTTAGTGCTCAGTCAGTGAAATATATATATATATATATATATATATATATATAATATATACAGTAAATTTATATAGCTTGTATCTTAATACATACAAACATAACATTAGGTTACGTTTGTATGTATATGAACATACATGTATGTATGTTTTTCTATGTTTTCTATGTTCCACTATTTGTAAATAAATATATGGGAAATGTATGCATCCATTGTGACATAGGAATTCAAATGGTTCATAGAAATATGGCATTTTATACTGATATTATCATTATGAATATAATGTTTTAAGAATTTTATTTAAAATTATAGAACAAGATAAAGGCATTTTCAATAGAGTTTCAAACTGCCCAGTTGGAGCTGCTTTTCTTATTTACATTGTGCTATCCATTTTCACGTTCTTGTTACATATTCGCCTTGTTTTAACATGGCAATCATGATGTGGAATGAGGGAACATTTACCCACAAGCCTTTGTGTTGAAGGAAGTTCATCTATCTGGCTATCAGTGAAGAGGGATTTCAAAGCAAGGGCAGAATGAGACGTGTGCTGAGTGTGTCTACACGCAGAAGAACATTACCATAAATATAACCACCAATCAAACGCAGCCGAGCAGCGCGGATGCCATGTTTCAAACTGGCTCCTTTTGAGACAGCAAGTTATCAATATGAATGAACCTCCGTCACTCTCTTTTGCGTTTAATCTAAGTCATGATCTTCGCTGTGACATCTTAAGCTTTCGCGGTCACTAACAAAGTTATCAGGCAGAACAATAAATATCCAGTAGCTCAGATTACTTTTGGAGAGGCACATATAAAGAAAATGTTTGTTACAGTTACATCGGTTCTTACAAGTCTATGTTAGTAAAGGAGGCTGGGCCAGTATTGGGGCATGTTGTCACAAAAGGTCAACACATGTTTAATAGCTTTTTTTTGTAGCCAAGACTTCAAGGTATGTGCCTTACAGACATAAACCTACCTTGAGAAATAGTCACTGGATGTTGTCCATTGAAACAGCTAGGGAGTACAGAAGAGTTGCCTATAGGCCTATACACAAGTGTTGATTGTGTACGAAGAAATGGGCTGTTGAAAAGAGAAAAAAACTAATGCGTCGAAGTATACACCACTGAAATCCTATTATGTTTGGGTTTAAGCCCTAAGGAATATCTCTGTTGTGAAAATATGTAGCTAAACATTTTACCCCCCCAACCAGAGAATGGTGGTATGTGCCTTCCACTTTCAGAATCACAGAGACCTATGTGAAGGGTAAACTGGCATTGTTTGTTGAAAGATGCACAGAAACATGATGCATGCATGATTTACACAGAATCGCCTTAATTCAGATTTTCACTGTTCTGAGAGCAGGGGGGGATGCATGCTGAACCATACACAAGTCACCTGCCCTGGACTCATACTCACAATTTAATCCTCCATATTTTATTCCTGTGTAATTAAGGAGTTTATATCCTAAATTAAACCATGCTTATACGGTGGCCACATAATCTATTTAGATGTTTTTACTTCAAATGCAAAATTGCTAACTAAATTAGTTGCTAACTATGTTTGGTAATTTGTCAGACAGAAAGCATCTATTATTTTCTATAATTATTTTCTATTATTTTAATAGTGAAATGTTACACTTAAAATGCTTGTGGTTTTGTCATTATTTCTCTTTAAAATATAACTTTTTTAAATAATGTGTTTTGTTTTATAATACAAAGATTTATAAGCCTTTGTATTTTATTTTTTTCACCTTTTTGTAGCTGCTGCATCATTCTAACAGTGAAAACACAGTAAGAATCAAATTCAGTGTGCTACATCCTAATTACTGATCTTAATTAATCATATTTACCGTCTAAACTTCCACCACCCATTGAGCGTCTATGCTGTAACAACATCTGCTATGATAAGCTTCTCTGACAGAGCCGGGATCCATTATTCAGCAGTGACAAATCCAACCTGTCTGACAGATGGACCTGCATTAGCTAATGCAGAACAAACTTTAGACACTGCATACAATATAAGAAGCACCTTTAATATCGCACAGACAGGAAGCTACTGCTTGTTGAAATTCCATCATCGTCTGTTTATGTTTGGACGAAATAACCCTTTTTGTATTAATATTTCAAACATATTTTAAAACATAAGCATAATTGTTTACCTTATGAAATCACTAAAATAAAGTGCCACAGGAATAATTGGAAATAAGGGGGGACAAGAGGACAAGTTTGACAATCAACTATTTTAAAAGCATAAAAAGGAAATAAATATTTAAACATACAACATTAATTGCACTTTAGATCAGTCATTTCACCACATCTTGGGATATAAAGTTTTGTCAAAAGTGGCACCAAATGGAATTGAAAAATAGGTGTTTGACTTAAAATAACCAATCGGTGAATGACATCAAAGTACTGTATGAGCGACTGGAAAGATGACTTTCAAATCGCTCTTGCAGTATGTTAATGTCATTCGCCTATCGGTCTGTGCAGCGCCCCTTAAAGTCGCACATACATTATAATGATAAGATAGTCCCGCCCCAAACTCTCGCCATTGGCTGAGCTAAAGGTTTATGGGCTGCTCAAACAAATGTTTTAGCATCACAGAGCCACAGTGTTAGTCTTACCGTTTAGCCAGTCTGTCAAAGTCTTACAGTTGTCTCTGTTAAGCTGGGATAAGAGAAGGCATTTTAACATAAAAAATGACACACTTCCCCTTTAAACCCAAACTAAACCTCCGTCTAATTCCAGAAGAATTTGAAACGTCAGTAATCCGAAGCACCCAGCTGCCTGCAAGATGTTTGTATTCCAAGCATAAAAAGTGTATGAGAGAATCAAATATCGCTTGTAAGATTATTTAAAGAATCAGCAAGGGTAACGACATTTGAACGTATGTGTTCTATCAAACCCTTCATAAAACGTTTGTTTGATTCTCCTCCATGTCACTTGTGCTTAGGCAACATGATGCGTTGTGTTGGAGAAGATCCAGCTTACAAAGTGGGAGATAACCCATAAAGTGGCAACAAAAGAAGCAGCGCAGGTTTGTTCTGAGAATCTGCATTCCTGTGAAGATGACGTTAGCCAGAAGTGTAAAGCAGAAACTTCACAGAGAAATCTCTGGTGGATGGAATCTCGGGCCCTTCAGAGTTTCAGACTTCACTGAATGCACACATCACAGGATTTAAGTCTAATTGAACCACAGAATCCAGCAGCCACAGAGGGTGAAAGCTTTTCTTGTATTATATAATAAAACCTTCAATTTTTGATTAGAGAGCTGTCAAAACCACACTTTGTAGCGCAGAGGAACCAAGGCAAGAGAGGAAAGAGTGAAACAAAAACAACTATTTTATTATTATTATTATCATTAGAAGTAGTTTTTTCAGTTCTTATTTTATGAATTTGATTTTATGAAAACTTTCAATCATTCAATAATTTTCAAACATTCAATCGTTAGGGTTGTTAATGTCTATTACGGTCAATTATTCATTCTGAACTGCAGTGAAATTTAAATAAAAAAGGTACATAAAGCATCTATAATACAGATCAAAACGTCATTAAAAGCCCATTAAAACCCCACTGTATTAAATGTATAAGTGCCTGAAGAAATGTATCAAGGCAGGTTTCATATTCGGCTCTACTGAGAGGCCGGTGTTTTCAGCACACTCGGGATATTCTCTAAAATCTGTCCTGTTCCTCTCAATAATCCGCTCAAACATTGGCTTGCATCACTGGTCTGCAACACATTCTCATTTGTATGTTAAGTTAATATTTTCACATGAGAGAAAGTGGGGCAAAGGGAAACAACGATAGTGCTTATATACGGCAGCTTGCTCGCTGAACGATCTTGCGCCATGAAATAATAGATCGTTCAAATATTTTAAAACACACGTGCATATACACGTAATACTCCTCAAAACACCCAAACCGCACCAGAATAAATTATTTAAAAGCATCATTTACATTTGATGTATGATAGCTATTAACTTCTATATCATTTTAATGAGATAAATATAGAATGTTCTAAACCTGTTTAGCTATAATCTTATTTGGCGTGACGGTACTGGAAGGCAGCAGGCAAAGTTGCCTTCATTTCTTAAGCTACGATGTGTTTTCACTATAGGTTGTCATTGGTGACAAATGGGCCTGCTTGCAGGGACTTTCAGACCATAAATTACAGATGATAATTTGGGTACTTACAAAATAACCTAATGGAGGATCTTTAACCATCCCTAACATCATAAGCTCCAGGGCATTATATGCAAAAACTTCCACACTTGATTTTTATCTTTTCATTTCATAGTGTCAAAAGTTGCAAAAAGTCTGTAGTATTTTATAACTCAGACAAGAATTTGTCATTAGTAAGAATTATGGCTTTTAATTTTTTTAACAATTAGTGTATTTACAGTCCATTTCTTTTCTATATCATTGAGCGTATAAGGATCTATGAGGCTTCATTTGATCACCCAGCTTGATCCCCTTATAAACCAACCGGCTGATGAGATATCTGGTCAATGGGAGGGGTTTGATTGTCATTATAAATGCTTACAAATCCAAATTTTCAGATGTCTAAAGGCTTTAATAAACTGCCAAAATGCATTTAATAATGAAACAAATTTGTTAAGATCAGTAATGGACCGGTTATTAAACCCGAAAAATTGCATTCCAATAACAGCAAATGTCATTTTAAAATTCTATTTTGTGTGTTTTGCATAAACAGGCCAAATGAGGCCCAAAATTGCAAAAAGAAAAAACATATAATCTATTTTTGATGAAACTACCAGACACCCTGGTGAGAACCCCTAAAACTACAAAATAAGAAGCTTCTTTGTAAGGATTAGTGACAGTCTATCTCCAACTTCATTTAGCTGGCACTTCTTAAGGCTTATAGTGAGTCTGAAGCCTAAGGCTTCACCATACATGGATGGGTTTTATCATAATCAACGAAGCGAATGTCTGTTAAGTGACATGGTTAGTAAAACGGTATCTGTAAAACCTCTATTCAAAAACCCAGTGGTTTTATTTTACTCAATGACAAACTTTATGTGCATGGTCTACCTTGAGCAGTAGGAGCTTCCAGCTTTGGAGTGACCATGGACTGCTGCCAACTAGCCTTAATTAACCTGACATTCACAATAGTAGCCAGAGTACATACAAAACATTAAAGTGCACACTAGGCTCGGTTTGTTACTCTGAATCGATGCTACACAATTAGATACCATCGTGTTGCTATGACCTTGAAGGTAGTGCATGTGAAGCAGTGCAGGGGTGCTTTGTTATACATTCACATATACAAATTTGTTATACGCCTACATATATACATATGTATACATACACTTTAAAGTCTTTTTTTTTGGTTGTTTTCGCATAGTTAGGTAAAATGTGGACAGAACAAACCACTGCGTTATAAATTAACCCCTGTTTTTTATTTCTTGTGTATGTATGCATACCTATGTATATTTATACTGTATATACATATGTGTGTGTGTGTGTGTGCGCATACACACAGTATATCCATCCTATTAATTTTTTTTGTTTTTGCAAAGCTGATTAAACTTTCATTATATAAATCAAAAAACACATTAGAAAAAATTTGTCTACTTCATCACCATGTATGAAGGTTATCATAGATCATTATTTCCATAAACAGGAAATGTTTTATTCATAAGCTACACTCTGAATATCAGGTCATGGACAAGGCTTACGGTGAAGGGAATTATCATAATGTACTTACCTAGCTTGTTACTACTTTGCCTCGTCAGTTATCATCACTATTAGTATACAGTCTGTCACATTACACAGAACTCAATACACATTGTAAGACATTCTTTTCCAAATTATGATTTAGACATTTACAAAATACCTGCAGAATTTGAGGTTTCACTTGAACTTGAACTAAGATCAAGTGCATTTTGTCAAGATAAAAAGTAACTGAAACATGTAAAATCATAATAAATAGCTGATCATAAATATCAAATAAGAAAAAAGACACAATACCATGAAAGCATTTTATTGAACCGAGATGTAAAATATCTTTTTTCTTTACATAAAGAATTTTTCAGTAGTTTATTCCTGTTGATTGTGGTTTTAATAAAATTGAGAAAAAACAACTTATTGTGTGTTGAAAGTATTTGTGTTTTTGAAATTTGATACTAATATTTCATATTGTGCTTCTTTTTCTGAATATTCATCATTGTGAAACCTTTTTTCATATACCTCCCTACCATATGTATTTGCATAAAATCTCATATATTTGATATTTGCTTATAATATCATAGTATAATCTCAAATTATGCCATAATATAGTAACGCAAAGGGATCTTTGTAAATGAATAAATGTTTAAGACAAAAAAAAAAAATTTCTGTCGATGTAATTCTTCCCCAGAAATGAAAATAATGGACGATAAAAGTGATTTTACAATACATTTCCAAAAAAACAGCCGAATAAGGTAACAGATGGTCTCAGGTAGTTCAGAGATTGTAAGAGTTTTTGTAAAAGCAGTCATTTTCATTAGAGTAATAAAATATCATTTGTAGGAATCCAAGCGGATGGATCCGGATCATCAAGGCTGATCATCTCTCATCAGTCAGATAAAGTTCCATCCTCTCATGCCTCTTAGTCCTTGAGTCTTCAGGATGCTGGAAAAATGTCTTTTTTTTATCGGCACAGAAGCCATCAGTTAAAAGGAGGATTTCACAGTGACCCTCCTGGCTGTTTTTCACCTGCTCATAACAGCTCCCAGATGTTCTTCTGATGAATCAATGGTCCTTTAAGTTCAGTCTGACCATTGTTGATTCACGCTCTTTATATCACGGGGAGCAGAAGGGATGTACATTTTAAAGTATCGGCTGTCAAAAAATTAATTGACCACTATTAACAGTATGTGAAACTGAAGACATCAGCGATGGAACATTTGGCTGTCGCATGGCACTGCGGTCACTCATCTCATGACTGGCTCTCTGAAATTCACCTTTTTAATCGCACTATATTTTATATATTATTATATGAATATATATATATATATTATATTAACTGTGTCAAAAGAAAATGCTATAGATGACGGCAGATAGACTTTGACTAGAATGATTTACAGAAGGTTCTGAAGGCACTTGATTTCATTACAGACAGCAACCCATGGTCCGAAGGTGACCAGACTTATAGTAGGACAGCTATCTTTATGCACCTAAAGAAAACAACTGCAAGCAGACCAGCATAATCTCGGACACAGTTGGGAACAGAGCGGACCGACGCTAGCAGCAGGTACAGTCTGACGTTTACAGCTCTCTACATCTGTTAACTTGCTCTACGTTGTTTAGTGAGGCCACACCAAAATAAAAAGGTCAACTCATTGATTCTCAGATAGAGAGAGAGGGCGTGTCCAATGACACAGAGCAGTTCAAATTGATTCAAATGAGTTTGGTACCTAAAAAATGATCTGAGAGTTTTGGTGAAATTCAACACCCTACATGGGTTCATCAAGACTGTATCTGGTAAAACACAAAGGACATGTACATATAAATATACCTTCTGGAAACAAAATTCAGATTAAGATCATACCTCCACACACCACTTAAACATAACACATTTGTGGAGGCCTGATCTTAACACCAAATCGTTAACATTACAGTACAGGGAACTACAAAAGCGTGACTGTATTTGACATTTCTCTATTTTTAGACATACACCTACAGTGTAAGAAGTACATGGAAAGTTAAAAACAAAATCAATATTCATTTTTTTCAAATGATCATTCTTTTTTTGTTGCCATTGCTGGTACCATTTTTTCTCCATGAAGGCTTCCTGTTGTACCAGCCCGACATGTGATTCAGTGTTATGAATTATGGCATAACAGGGTCTTTGATGACGGTAGCAGACATTTAACAAAGCAAAAACATGTAATAACGGAAATACATGTTATGTCTTTGTGCTTTGAAAGATTCCCCTATGAAGTCTCTTAAGCCATTCTGTTGTAGAAATCCAGATCCTGCTGTTCTCATCTTTATAACAATGACACCTGTAATAGGCTTTTCCTGTAGATCTCGAGTGGACATCAGTGGACTGCTGATGTCAATGTGTCAGTGAGAAACAGAGTACCTCTCTGGCTTCCTCTTCATTCACACTAAGCTAAAACCTTTGTGTAGTCGGGATGAATCTTTGGTTGTTGTATTCAGGCAGTCCGAGTCAGCCGAAATTTCTATGAATGCCAAAGCTGGGTTCCACATTCATATGATGAGGTCACCTTCTGAGACCGACCAGGATCAAAAGAAGTGTGAGACAAAGCTGCCATATATGCACTGCAGTGGGAGGGGCCAGGGATCTTATATCTATATATAGAAACAAAGCAACTCTTGTTATGTCTCATTTATTCATTAAAGTGATTTATAGTCTATTCACTATACATGTACAAATTGTGTAGGATTTGAACTTGCTAGTGCTGTGCTCTACCATTGAGCTACAGGAATGGGTAAATAATTATGTTATTAACAATTTTGTTTTTTCAACACCGTTAAGAAGTTTAATGAGATTTGTCTTTTGTCTATATCTCTCTAACATATCTGGCTTTTTTTGTAAACCGCCTGTGCCAAAAATCTAGACAAAATTTATTCTAATTAAAAAGGTAATCACAAGGTAATCAAATTTATCTAATTGTTTTTATAAACTGTAATTAATTCATTTAAACCAATTGAGTTCCTTGATAATATCATGAAATGAATTTCAATGAGGTTTATTCTGTTTCAAGATAAAAAACTCTTAAATCAGTGCTCCAAAAACAGGAAGCTGTGCATGAAAATTTGTGCAATATACTCACTACTGCTGGGTGGGGGGTCTCGACACTCCCCTTCCTCTATGGTCACATCATCTACAGCAATATCCCCCTCAATACCAGAACCCCGAATGCCCTCCAAAATAATCTACATAAACAGGCAGGAAAATAACAGTTTTGGAAATAAACAAAATATTTTCATTGCTGTTGCTTTTATTTTAATATTTTATTACAATTACTTAATTTGTAATAGAAAGACAAAACAAAAATATCTATTTTTTGTAATAAAGACATAACGAAAATATAACAAAACATTTTTTAAAAACAACAAAAGAGCAGACAGATCTATTTTTGTGTTTTTACGCAAGTTCGCAGAAGTTTGTCCTAATTATTACCATTTTCTTCCCAAAAGATGTTAATGCTACAAGATGTTAATGCTACAAGCTATATATTCTCACTGAACTCAACTTAGAGAAACTAAATTTGGAAGCTGCTAAGACAAAAATAACTTTAATCTTGTTTCCTGTTTAAGAAGAAAAATTAACCAGATAAAGAACTCTGGCATTCTCTCACCTGGAAAGATGATGTGGGATGTATGTTCACTCTGGCCTGCTTCCAACGGTCTCCTTGGTTTCCACTCAGGGTCCACACAGAGGCATCTGGACCTGTCTGAGTCTTCTGCCTCAAATAAACGTTTAATGTTCCTTGAAAAAAAGGCACAAGAACTCTGTCAGTTGAAAGTGTTAGATGCAATATGGCCAGTTAACAACGTGATGTCCTTTGAACCTTTCCTCTGTGTTACATAGCAACCGCAAGGCAAAATGACCTTGAATACACTTTCGCTCATCTCCATCCAGGAAAAATGAATCATAAAGGGTCAAGAACACAAGCAATGCTGTTGTTTTATGTATACAGAATTGTTCTAAAGTAAGCTGATGAAAAGTAGGAAGAATTGGTTTTACGCATAATTGTTAAGGCTTCGGCCAAGTGGTATGTTTAATTTCCTTGCAAATGAACCGAGATGTATTAACGCTAGTTATGCTAGGATGAGCTGCTTCTGGAGAACAACACCTTAAACCAGAGTGGGGTATTAAAGGCGTGCTCAGCAATTGCTTGTTTATGTTGCATTGATAAGGCAGTCGTGTTGGACTTACACTGACACATAGTGGTGTGGATGTGTTGTAGAAATGTGCAATTAGCAGTCAGCTGTGATTAATTTATGCCGTGACTGAAAACATCTGATAATATGGAGGTTATCATCAGCATTCAGCTGGTCATGTGATCTCATCATGGTGCCGTCCACGTAAAAAATAAATTAGCTCTTATTAGACTTCTGATATGACTGGATTGTCCATCTTAAGTTATCACATATTTTTCCACATATTTTTTTATATTTTTAAGTACAATTCACTGCCTTAGTGGCAAAACCACTTTTGAGTGTGGAAAAAATGACCACCTGCAACTTTAAAAAAGCACAGGAAACTTTAAAAACGCACACGAGCCCATCTCCTACTGCTTCTGCATGCTCTTTAAAGCCACTTGTGGAGGTTTTTATATCAAAAGACCAATCTAACCGCCTTGTGTCTGTTCTTTGCTGTGCAGCCTGACAGAAGATCTCGTTGGGCACATGGGGTTTTTAACCTCAGACACCCAACGAAACTGCGTGTAAAAAGCCAGGAGGAGCACACCCTGGTGGGTTGGAATTAGGCCCACACTTTCTATTCTGAAAGCACACAGCTTTGTGAAGCAGAAAATTGCAGTTACAAGCTTGTCTGTGGGGGCGTTGGGGTCATCACCATCCCAGAGGTGCAACTATATGTCCAACACAACTGCAGGCGGCATAAAGTGGATGTGAAAAAGAACTACAGAAATGTATCTACAGTGCCAATTGAGTTACAGGTCAAAGTCATTTACAGCACTTACAGTGCACAAGAAACCTTTATAGCAAGTTTTTCCATCACAGGGGGAAGCCAGGCTGCAATAGACAGATTGCAATTATCTGACTTACATGCTAACGCATAAGAACAATACATTTATCCAAACTGACAACAACACCGGTACTTTTACCGTAACAGAGCTCTATCTTCTTGGATGTTCCATAGTCATTAAAATAAATCTATAGGCATCTTTCCCAGACGTGAACTAAAAGCCTCTGCGTCTGTCTCTATTTCAAATTAGAATTCGGAAACAATAGGTAATATGTCACTCAGTCAACCAATGAGAAAACAGCTTGGGGTAAAAGAACCTGATACATTTATGCAATATCTGCTGTGACATCGCTGAAAAGTAAAACTACAGATTATGCGTGGATGTGACATTTTATCCTTAAAGTCAGTTTTTGTTATGATATTATTGTCTGATAGCACTCGAACGCGTGTTCGTCTGATGCCGTGACTGTGTAGCTGACTGACCAGGCCATAGCTCTCTCATTTGGAATGGTAGACTTATGATGTCAAACAATCTGTAGTTAGCACTGAGGTCACAGCTGACTGCACATCAACGCTAATTAGAAGGCGCAAACAATTGAAACAGCTCATTTGCATACATTTCCCCACAGTTGATCACATCGGGAGGCCACGCAATGACTGCTTCATCAGAATACATGCTGTACTACAGACCAGCAGATATCACACCCTGCTCTGGTTTCAGACGTATACTGTGTGTATATAAAAGTAACTCACCTATATGTTTTCCATACATGTGGTAGTAGAAGCTTACGCAATAGGTTGGGTTGTTGACCACAGTCCCATACGGATTTTTAGGGGCAATGGTAAAGGATGGGGACAGTAGTCTTGCCTTGTCTCCCTGCAGACGTGGTCGCGAGGTCTCAATGTACATATAGAAGCCTGTACAAAACACATACAATAAGCAAAAAAGAGCTCAATTATTGCAGTTGCTTCAATACATACAGGTAGTGCCATGAGTGTAGCAGTTTGACATGTTTTTATACTTTTGCTATAAAACTCTGAAACTCCCTCTGTAGCTTCAAAATTAGAAACACGGGAATTATATACTTTTAGCCTGGCTTAAACCTTGACAGAAGTAAAAGCCTAGGAAAAGCCGAAAGTCAATTACATCAGGTACTGTGAGCAATTGTTTATGGAACAGCACTCATAAAATATCCTTATTATTGGATCTGAAATTTCACATCTTTGTGGCAGTCTTATGCAATGACAATATATATATATATATATATATATATGATCACAGACCACACAACCAGATTCTTTATAATCTGGGGAACTTTCTGGATGTCAAAGAGAAGTCTAAATATTGGCTTCAAGACAGTAGTAGTTACTGTTCAGAGATGGTAGGTGCCATGGTAGGTTCAAGGCAGGTGCCATATTCAACATAAGATGATTTAAGACAATCATCATATTCAGTTTCATAAGCAGTTTTCAGTTATAGTTAGTTTGCAACAAAAAAGCACTTTTTTGCTACTTTTTCCTTTAAAATGATGATGCTCTGCTGCTTCCTTCATCACTGATTACAATGGTTTCAACAATCAAAATGATACTGGTTGTAGGGCGGGGTTTTGGATAGAGGGTGTGTGTCTAATTCAGCAGTTAAGTTATGCTTAGTGGATATGATTTTCTTACAGCACTAATTACTTGTGTTTTTTATTGAATATTATAAGGGTTTAGTAAACCTTTGCCTTCATAATTAAAAACAGTGAAAACATAAATATTAAAAATATTTAAATATGAATATTTCTCATCTGAATCAGGTTAGCCACAATAATTATAACTGTGTAGTATTTGCAATACAAACTATTTCATGTCTGATAAAGAGAGACCATTGGCTTAATTATCAAGACATGAGTTCAATAAGCTCAACATACCTCAATTCAACTTAGCACTGACAAAAAATAATCAATAGGACCTTATTGACTTACAGCACAGCACAAATGATTTTTCAATTCACATTTTTCATAACATTTAAAAAAAACAGATTTCCTTAGAGTGCTTTAAAAAGAAGCCCTTAAACATGTTTTTATTTAAATATTGGTTACAAATACATCAGCTATATAAAAGCATCTTCAATACAGATCAATATAGACAACAGATATGGACAAAACCTCCTAAAACTTGTCACTTTAATATTTCAAATTCCTCCACTTTGTCAAAGAACTGCAAGTGCTGACTGTATTAGTGATGTGTTGATCTATGGGAATTATCCAGTTCCAAACTGACTCTGTCATGATCTGATGCCAAGCTTAATGACTGACACAATTTCACTGAGAGTGCTGCTAATGGAACCCATTGACCATCTTCCTGCTTTAGCTACATGAGAAACTTCTTTAGCAACATGAGAAATTGAAAGTGCCTTTGGACACTAATGTAATTAGACGCTTTCTGCAAAATCACAAGCCTTCACTTTGCTAAGAAGATGAGTGTTCGACTCAACATCCACTGTAGCTCTGATGAATGCCAATTCATTAACCTATTTGTAAAAAAATTTAACCATGCAATGTGTTTATTTTTCACAAGTACAGGTATATTCATCTATATTTTCAGGGAATGTACATACTATTAAAATACATAAGTGGACATTTGTTGATGCAAATTAAATAGTATAATACAATCATATAATATTGAAAGGCAGACGTGCTGGGCGATTGTAAGTATACCTTGTTTAGAGCCAGTGCGGTCGCTGCTGGGCCCAGTGTTGGGGGTGTATTTAGTGCTTCTAGTAGCAGCGCTGTGTCTCGTCCAATCAAACTCTTCCGTTTTATCTTGTGTAAACATGCAGATAGTTTCCTCCTCAAAGTTGCAATGGAACTTATCTATACAGGATGCAGCACAGATACAAAGAGTTAAATCATGAGTATGTATACAGCAGATAATGAGTTACATCTAAAAAGATAATACCATCATTTCAGCATGATCTCATTTGTATTCTAACCGCAGGTATTCGAATGGAAAGGTATGTAAAGCATACACACATTTAGAAACATTGAACATTGAAACTATAATACCACTGTATGGACAGCATCTAAAATGTAAATCCTCTTATGAATGTACAGTAAAAACAAACATTTGCTTAAGCAAATGTATAGTGTTGAACATATTCAGTTAACCTCATTATAAATACAGTAAAACCCACCTATGATTTCCATGAATTCAATATGAACCTATATAAAAGGTTTGGTCTACAAATGTTTGTTAGAATGGCTTGTTACATATGAATACCTGATGAGATCATGTGGAACATTTCCTGACACTAAACATAACCACAATGACGGCAAAATCTATCTTTATTTAATTGACCTTAATGCTATTTCATACAAATTCAAAACATACTCACTCCAATGAGGATTCACTGGGGCTGAAACACAAAAGAAAAAACAAGTTTCAAAATATGATTTCAAGCAGTGGCAGGGTTGTAGTTAATAGTTTAATAATAAACCATATTAAACAACAGCAGGGGACCTGGAGAGGCGAGAATGCTGTTTGCCCTTGGAGTGCGGTGTTTAGAACGTGCTTTGGGCGTCATTATCATGTATCACACGGTTCTAGCCGTAATGAAATAGTGAGTGGTGCAGGAGGGAGTGTTTGTGTAGGAAGAGGTCGCTACGGGCCTGTGCAATGCTCAGGTGAACCATAAAGACCTGTATCTCTCTTCATTCGATTCAGAAAGCAGCCTATCTGAGCGGGGCAGAAAGCCTCGTGCTTGCAGGCATTCTCACTGAGGGGTAAAGTGCATTGTGGAAGAAAGGTTTCAGAGGGCATGTGTGCAAAAGATAGTGAGACTGAAACATATCCCCATTTTACCAGCTGAGCTCAGAGCCCTAACAGAACGCAAAAAAAAGTCGTTAAGCGCAAACCTGTTTAAATTCAAAAATATGCTTGTTTCCCCCAAGAGTGGTGATTACGCTGTGTATTTTTATGTGGGGTAGTAAAAATCAATGGACTTTCTCTGAAGGATGCCAAAACGTTTGAAAATATAATTTTATGTTCAGGGCTTCAACTTTAGTAGAAAAGAAGAATATGTTGATTGTGTCTTTCGGATTTTTGATGCTGGAGTTAAATGAGTACAGTTGTCTTGTGGGACTTGGAGTGGCATCGGTTTTGGCATTTAATTGGTTTTATATAATGAGAGATTAGCACAATGGCGTTCCAACCTAGCAGATGTTCACAAGGGGTTGAGAGTGTAAATGTCTGCTTTGACACTGCAGGGGAAGAAGCTGCACAAAAATGGATGATACGAATAAGGAAGCGAAAAGTTGACAGAAGACTCAGAGCGGGGGATGAATTATCAACCGTCTGGTTATATAAGTCCAATTTACAAATGAATGAATGAATGTATAGACGTCGCTAGAGTCTATTTAGCACACGGTCTCCCTAAACATCTGCTATGAACTTTTAAAAAATCTGTGATTATATAATCTCGCTTCACATTTGATGAAAACTAGTCACTTTGATATTTAAAAGATCTGGTGCATTTTGCAGATGAAAGTGGCCAAAACCGCCCACTTAGACAGAAAGAGCTGTCTGACTGACAAGTAGAGGGATTAATCAGTTTGTTTGGGTTTTACATGCCATTTACCCAGCTAACAAGTGTAAGTACATACGTTTCCCTAACGCTTTAATTAATGAACAAAAACGTACAAAATGTTATTTTGAATGTTTTCGAAAACGTCTAATTCTTTTAATGTATTAACGATGTTGCTTGGTTATAAGAACGTTATTCAAACATTTGTTAATTCTGTAACGTTCTACTATTGTTACTGCAAGAACATTTTTAATAACTAAAGATTTTTAGAGAATGTTCTGAGAACATTCCCTGTTAGTTAGGCAGAAACAGCAAACTAGACTAAAAGAAAATTCTTGTGCCAGTACAGTACAGTGCATTAAAAACCTGTGCGCCCTTTCTCGAGGAAGTCAGACAATCAGAATGCTTACTCCTTAAAAAAATACTTTTCCATTTTTGTGTGGAATAACCTTTGTTTACTTTAAAAAAGTTAGTCAAGCAAGACTCAAAAGAATTCTTTGGCACTGAAGGTAACCATTCTTCAGCTCATGCTGAAATAGGGGGCTGAGCTCCTTTAATTAACAACAAAAACCTAGAGACCTTCACTGCTGAATGAATGAAGGTGATCTCGTGCCTCGAGGGGAAAAAACCTTAAAGGAGCTTGGCCACACAACACAAACCATTATCCCTCTTTTGATTAAAAAACAACATTCATGATCAAAAATTTTTGAACTTGTTTCCATGCTGATCACATTTCACATCAGCAATATGCATCTAGCTATTATTTCACAGTTAAAATCACAGTTAAAAGCTAATTATGTAATTAAAGGTGAAATTCATCAATATTCAGGGCTTTGAATTTGCTTAGCACAAGCAGAATAACAACAAGAGCTCAGTGATACAGTTCTGTAATGCTACACTCATTCAGGAAACAGAGTGTAGACTTACTTAATATGTTTACATAATGGAATGAAACAATAAATGAAGGGTTGAATAAATGAATTGATGGATCAACCTCACTTCAACCTCAAGGGAAAAAGACACTCCCAAAAAACCCTGAACAATGTTTGTCAAAACATTAGCAGCCTTATTTTGTTTCTCTTAAAACAACATTGCGAATAAGCAGCCATGATCAAAATTTCTCTCACGTGCTTCTATGCTAATCATATTTCATAATAACTATTCACGGCTAGCTGTTACATCCTTTTACGAAATTGCAATCTAGAAGCTAATTTAGCAATGGAGGTTACATCTCCCTTTCTGTAAACCGCCCAGCTGTTTCTAAACAGGGATAAGGAGAAGGAGGCCTGCCTCAGTTAAACAAAACAGATGTTGCGTATTTGGAAACACGTGGCGCATTAACACACGCGCTAATTGATGGGCTCCATCTTTTTCTCTGCATTTCCTACCTCTCACTTTTACCCTCTGTCCCTGTAAAAGAAAACCACAAACTATCGGAGCAGGAGGTAAAAGCAAGAAGTCAACAACGTAAAACACACAGGCAATTAGACGCAGTATATCTCCCATTTGAAGAGGATTGGCTTGGTCCCACTCAGAGGCAGCCTTTAAGGTGAAATCCAACCATATTTAGGCTTTGATTAGAACAAGCGAGATAACAACATAGACTTGTTCCAAACAGAGTAATAAACTGCAGTAATTCAGTTTTTATGCCGGAAACCCGTTGTGGTGTTTTATCAGAGACTGAGATACCAATATGAAACCCAGAGGCACTTCTGACACAATATTTCAACAAAGAGTTCAAGCTTATTCTATGCGTTCCACGCATTAAAAGTTTACAAAAAATAAATAAGCATATTCATAAATGGGATGCCAACATCAGCAGAGGACAAAATAATGAACCTTCTCCATTTTCTATATCACATATTCCAGTGAACCGCTGGTGGCAAATGACAGTTTACAACATAGTATAAACAATATAAAGCTACACAGTCACAGTATATGCACAAGGCAATGTATGAGCAGAAAACACACAGTTTAACTGAATTAAGGTCTAAAATGCATTTGACATGCAATCACTTCTGATTCTGGGTTACTGATATATGACTTTACAACATATTGCATATGTTGTAAAAAATAAATGAATCAATATAAATCATAATATACTAAAATGTCACAGGCTATTACACACTACAAATTTAGTCCTTACCTACTGTATGCAAATAACGCTAAAGAATTGTGACTCTAGATACATATTTTAAGATAAACAGTTACAGTTCAACGTTGAACTATTTATAAGAAATCTGAATTAAAATAGAAACACTAAAAAAATTGCACCAAAAAAAATGCACAAAATCGAAGTAGATTGTTTGTCGTCATATTTCACAATAAAAAAAACAAGAAACATTGAACAGTGCAAACAAAAGTGAAAAAACGCAACAAATGAAAGTTTGTTAACAGTAAATAATGCAATACATGCTGAAGCGCTCCTAGCTGTCCAAGATAAAATAAATCATTTTCCATGAGGAATTGCTAAAGAAATGTATTCTGTTCTGTTAAATACATGACACTTCTATGGTAAACAAGATGGTAGCAAACCTACAACAAGACGCTTTCATATTCATCCACGTTTGGTTTAACAATGGTTTAGCAATCAAAACTTGTGGATGAGTATTATTGTTATTGTATAACAACTAAACAGTGACATTAGGACAACTTAATAACATTGAAGGTGTGTTGAAGTGTACAGACTTTTGACAATACAATTCTAATAGCTTGTTAGCATTGTGCTCAGCCTATTTGCGTTCGCTGAAAGGCTCATAAACAGCTGCCAGTTGGTGGCTTTCCAAAGCAATCCACAGGCAGCAGCAAGTTTATGTGTTGAGTAACTGCTTGAAAGAATGATACCAAATGACACAGTCCATCAATTCTCCTTGGTAGCTTGTTAATTTGTCTGGCACTGTCCAAGCATCAGTTTGAACTGTGGCCATTGCATGTCTTAACAAACATTGCCCAGCGCTTGCCACACATTGCAATGTCTTGACTTTCCAATAAAAGACCACAAATAAGACCTTCATTCCTTCATTCACTGGAAATAGTAACACTGATCCTTGAGACATGGAACAAAACAGGCTGGAGGATTGAAAAACAAAGGATGTACCAATGAATTATTTTACATTAATCTCTTAAAGATTGTTCAGCCATGTTTTGAACTAGTGTCCCGATTCTTCCATTCTCTAACAAAAATGCATGTTTTTTTCTCACCATCTCTCAATGCATGTAGGTCAACACCATCAGATACAGAAACATGTTTACTGTCATGTCAAATATTTATTGTTAATATTAAACATCCATAACTGAATGAAAATAGAATATAGAATAAAGGGCTATTTCAAACCGATTGTTATAATGTAGTAAACTGTGACTAAAATAAAAATCTAATGCATTTTTTTAAATGCCACGAATGTATTAAAAGCAGACACCATTTTTGCTATTTTTTTTGCCATTTTTGCAGTGGCTAATAATATCTATCTAAAATGAGAAAAACAGTTTTGTACAATCTCTCAAGAATCAGTAAGTATATAAAAAAAGAAACACAAACACACATATACGATGGGTTCAGCTTTTAACCATACCAGTAGAAAGTATCCTTACAGAGAGCTTGTTCAATCATTTACATAAGGCTTAAATGCCAGTGTATTATTGTGAATGCTGGGATATTAATGGTGACTGGTGTGATTTTGCTATCACCTTCTCCAGGCTATTTGAGCCAATTAAAATGCATAATGTCAGTGTAACCAAAGCTGGACTCTTTGATGGAAGCACTCCTGGTGTGAAAGTCATCGCATCATACAGATGGACTTTTCCTATGAGCCCTGTGGCACACTGACTTCAGGGGAAATGGAATATCAGAGAGAGAGAGACATTATGGAATGAGACATTTTAAATTTTTTACCACTGGTATTTTCATTACCAGACACAAGGGCCCTGTAGAGCCATAGGGCTTTATATCATATGAGTAAGTGGCCGAATATACTATAAGGAGAGTAAATGAAAAATGAACAAGCGGAATAATACATGAAAATCCAATGATTTTATTCCTATCCCACTTTTTGTAATTATATCTTGTCTGTGGAGATGGACCTTTGTTGGACGTTTCGTTGCAATTCCTGTTGTTCTAAGACATACAGAAGACATACACAAGGGCCGTTCCTGGAGGCCCTTGGCGCAATTGGTGCCCAAAAGCTGCTGGATTAAACACTGGCAGTCTGCTGTCTTCTTGTCAAATGCCTAGGATTAATCATTGGGCTATCTGCATTGTATGCTCAAGTATTTAAAGTCAAGGGGAAACGCAGTGAGAGATTCAAAATCAAATGAAAAGGATTTAAAATGATGTCAGAACCTTCAAAGAGTCTCTAATTTCACAAAACACTAGAGTTGTGGAACCCTGATAACAGAACACTGTGCACAATTACTGAATGTGCCCGTGTGCATCCAGCCATTCTGTGAGGTCATAAAGCTGTCGCATTACAATTGGTATTCCAATAAAAAAGGGAAGTGTACACACGTGATATACATTACCTGTGTTTCGACTGGCCTCTTTAAAAAACACAAAGCAAAACAATAAAATCAATCTATGCTCTAATCAATGCCTCATTAGATAACACGACTATAACAATTGACTATAACCATCATCAATTAATGATTTAATAAGATTTAATGAGTGATCTGTTGAGTGACGTTTATCTTACAAAATCAGTAGAGGTCCAATTACATACATAAATGAATTAAAACATCCTCTACTGGTTATCTGTAGAATTTATCTTGTAATATATCTTGAATATATCTTGTAGATTTAAGTAAACAAAGCATTGCATGTATGAAATATGTATCCTGTATATAGAAATATATGAAATAATTTATATATAGATATAAGACTAAACATAGAAACAAAACTATAAGGCTATACATAGATATAAGACTAAAAGACTAAAAGCACCAAATATGCTTTACCAAACATCTGTGACAGGTAGAAATACAAAGACACAACTATATCTTTGTCAGTATTTGCTTGTCAATACACCAGTATGGTTCTGTTCTGGACTTCCTGCATGTTTACTGAAAGAAGCGTTATGTACTAAAATGCAACATAATTGCAGACTGAAAACTAATTTCTCGGAAGCTTTCTTCATACAAAACCTGCATTACACTGCAAACGTTTCATGTAACAACATACGGTACTTACAACAGCTAAACAAACACCGCAACAAATTGATACACAATCGTACAAAATTACGCTTTTACTCACCGCTGTAGCGAATGATTCTTTCCGCTGAATCTCCCTCTCCGAAGCGTGTTATTGGCGTGAGGCGGATCTGGTAGGCCTCGGGTTTGATGAGCTCGGTGAGGTTGTAGGTCAGTAGTTCTCCTTTCTGGATGTTGTTTTCTATTGGGATTTCCTGTTCCCACCACCTCTGATGGCCAGTCTGGACAAAAGAACAGAAATACAGAATAAGAATCTGTCATTATCTTATGATTAAGCATTAAGTCACATGCACGTAAGTAATTGTCCGCCAAAAGGTCCCTTTAATAACACAAAATTGAGTCGTTAGGTAAAAATGATCCAACCATATATCATAATATAGGATTTTCCGGTACGATTAATTGAAAACAATTTCAACATACTAATATTACAATACAAGACATACGGTGTGTAATATCGAAAACGGCTGATCATTTCTCTTTCTGCAGGCCATTTTAATGTATCCACAAGGTTAGCAGAGCTATTATGCTATAAAATAAATTACCCTTTTTTTTAAAGAGAACACAATCTTCTTTGCTCCAAATCAAAATATTCCTATTACAAGACCATTGGCCATGGCATGCATATTTCAACATTCCTAAAAAGTTCCAATTGTCTGATGCAAAAACAAATACAAATTCCATAAACACCTCCACATACCGGAGGTGACATTTTTGGACAATGCTGCCTTTTCCCTGAGAAGAGGTGACAATCAACAAAATTTTTAGAATGGGCAGAAAATAAACATTATTAAACTTATAGTGAGATGTGTGAGGTGGCTAATTGATTCTGACAGGGCGCTTTTGCTTCCTGACCCTCTCAATTAACTTACACAGCAAGCCAAATTAGTCCAATATTAGAGAAAGTCAATTTATTTTATCCCTTCAACTTTGAATGGGAGAAAAGTATAAAGGATTTTTGGCCTCTTATTATTGTAATGGTGGTGGGTGAGAGGCCATATATAATTAAAGCTATTGTATAAAACATTTCTGGATTTCCTGAAGTGAACAAACTGCTGGGTAGTAAACAAACTCAAATGAGTTCTGATCACAAGATTCAGAGTTTGAGAACGCTCTGGGCTTTAATTTTTTATTCTCTCATTTCAACTCAGCTACTAAAAGACCTCATACATGGTTCATATAATTAATTTATGTTTAAAAGTTTGCTACATTTCCGGTTGGGGTAAATGCAAAAAGCTGTTTTGGTAACAGTTTGGTAAAAAATGAATCAGCAGCACCAAACACAACCTGTGTAGCCTGACATAGCATCTATGACTCAACCAATCCTGTGAGCTGGGGGGTGGTACCTAACCTGAGGGGGAGGTGTCTGAAACTTGTTTTAAGATTTCTGCAGTACTGTTCGGTGTCGCTAGTGGTGCAGAAATTGCACACAGGAGATTTCATTAAAACAAGAACTGCTGACTCTTTGGGGCATTGCATCCAGAGTTTGGTGGATAAAACAGCAGATTAGCAGAATAGCAGATTCAAAACTATTAGGCAGGCTGTATATACACAATACTGTTTTCTAATGGTTGTTGATCTTGTCCATATAAACATTGTCTTGGAGCTGTGCTGAGTGACAGGCGTACATCGACTTCCTGGCAGTCGGGCTTGAGACTATAGGTCTTACTGGATTCAAATACAAAATGATTGGTGAAGTCAGTGGGGTGAGGGTGAGGAGGGTGGCAGCAATAGCCCTGAGAAGTTGCCAGTGTTTCCATCAGGGTCTGTCTCTCTCCTGGTAACAAGATTTCCATCGCCAAATCCAATTACTGTTTATTGCTTCTGTGAGATTTCTAATTCCATGCCTGCAGTAGAGAGGAAAGCATCGATGCGGGGACGTATAAGGAAAGACAGAGCTTTCTTCCCCCAAAGCACCTTATTCCTGCAATGTATCATACAACAACAGCTTATTTCAATGATTCTGCATTTTTATCGCAAAAAATCAATACGTTAGAAAGTGGCATAATCAAAGACCGCTTTAAGCGGCACTTGATCTTATCTATGTAAAGCTGCCGAGCCCAAAACCCAATTAAACCCCACTGAAGAGAAACGCTACAAATAATTTCCATATGCTGCAAGAAACCACTGCGAACCTTTTCCAAACAAAATGAAAATGAAAAAGCCCAAAGTCAAGATTTTTAAACACCGGCACACCACACTTGACTCCGAGCATCCTTCAGCTCCACATTTGGGTGTGATTTCATTAAAGAAGTGAAAACACATCTGTTTTTGTCTCCATGTGGTTCAGCGTGCACAGCTCCAGGGACCTTCTATTTCATCCAACACAGCACTCAAATCTTAACACATCCTTGAGCGAGACACTCCAAACCTTGTTGTGGATGTGAGGGGCCGATATTGAAGCATAAGGCCCTCACACTTGTGGAGAGTGTGAAGAGCATGCAGACTGACAAAACAACCTTGAGGAAGGACCGGTGTTGACGTTATACTTAAACTTTGGTGCCGTTGATACTGTATAATATCTGACTCAGGTCTGCAGAATGTGAAAAATACCAGTGTAAGTGACCTTGGCTGACTGTATACATGAGAAAAATGTATTCTTGTCACGAGGAGTCAATACTTGTTCTTGTGGAATAATCGTAGCAGATCTGATGGTAATTCACTTAAAAAATATTGTTTAAAGTTAATGTATCATTTACTTACTCATACAGTTGCTTATACTGGTGTGATATTGGAACACTATAACATATTTTATAATGAGGTTGTTTTACACTTACATGTATTCATTTAGCAGACGCTTTTATCCAAAGCGACTTACAAGCGACAAGAGCATTAAACATTTTGTCCTAAGAACCAACAAGCTACATTCACAAGTGGATATTGTATTCTGGTACTAGAGACAGGATGAAGACAGGATGATTTGTAGAAAAGAGAATTACAGCATTAGTTTCGACATCAGTTAATGCATTAAGTACCTTAAAACGAACAATGCACAAAAAAGCATTCATAAATATGAATTAATGTTGTTTTCTAAATATATTATTGTTCATTATTAGTTTAAAAATCATGCTAAAAGCTAAGAGCTAAAAATCATGTATATAAGACTTGTTATGTTTATGGGGGTCCACAACAGCAGCTGTGACATCAGATTCATTAATGACTCATACAGTACAATTCAGTGAACTGGGACAACCAATTGATTGATGAAATATGAATCAAATAAGTGATTCATTCACAAATTAGACATCACTGCTTCTCTCATGAGATCACATGAACGGGTCAAAAGGAGCCAGATTGCAGTGACCAACACTCAATATTTCAGTCAGATTCTCACCCAGTGCCTTGGGAAGATTGAAACACACTGCATGAGTGATTATAGATCACTTTTAATATACTTTTATGCCACTTTTAAATCTGTTTTTAAGCTTGAAAGCTTCAGTCCACTTCCCCTGCAATTTCAAGGAATTGTTACAAGAGTGACCAATGCAATTCTTCCAAAATGTTTCTTTTGTGCTCCACAGAAGAAAAGAAAATCACAGGGGTTTGGTATGGCATAAAGGTGACTAAATAATGACAGTTTTTTATTTGGGGATGAGCTGTTCCTTTAAATACAGCTATCATACTTTTTGACTGCTGATTAAATGTACAACAACAGCATTTGGCAAAATGGAACAGCACGATACCTCTTTTCCTGCCTTTAATATATTCCGCCAAAATACACACAATGACAAGATTCATCGCAGCTCTTTTCTGAGGCACATGTGGCAAAGCTGCCAGCAGCATGAGGAGAAGCAAAGTTTCACAATCTGCGGAGGCTTGACGCCAAAGGCTTCCTCTGGGGTCACTCGTGAGAGGAACATTATTATATTTTTATAATGTAACTTTCATCAGCTTCTCGTTATCATAGCTTAAGGATTCAGACTACAGCGCTTGAGGTTTCCCCTGGTTTACCTCCTCAGTAAACCATCTGTGCTCTGAGACGCATGTATTTTCCCCTCTCTGTAAATCTTGGCTTGTTGCGGTTTGGCAACAAGTTCTGATTATGTATCCAACTGGAAATAATAACGACACATAACATACACATATAATATATATACAGTATAATATATAATATATATACAGTATAATATATATATATATATATATACACACACAATACATATAGACACAGTATGTATTTTTGGGAATTCTGACTTATCAATTGTTCTGAACATGACCTTTATTTAAATACTAGCATCAGAGAGACGAATTCATGCCTCTTCTTTTAGTCCAAGAAACAGAGAAACATTATTCTCGAAACACAGAGGTTAATTAAAAAAACAAATATGCATTAACCTTTTAAGTAAAAGTCTCTCAGTAATACAGTTGCGGATGCAGGAAAAACAATCTTCCTATAAGCTGTTGAGACACAAACATTTACAAGCACGCCAAAGGACAATTAGATTACATTTTAATTCCAGACTTCTATAGCACAGCATATCAACACCATTCCCTGTTCTTACAAATACAAAAAGGTCGAATAAAATCTGTTTGTGTCACTAAAAGTTGCTGGTTATATAAGACAGCGTGCCACAGTCACTAAATAACAGCTGTTTTTGTAATTCTAGTACAAAACACACAGAAAAACTTCTCAATTCACCTCCTCTCATCCAAGTACTTCTGCCTCGTTTTGTTCTACCTTTTTTTGTTCTGCATTGTAATATATGTTGCCGTTCGGAGGTAAAATGGCTCGTTGCTATGGCAACTGGGCTTACTTCTCATTCATGACATCGTTCAGCAAATCTTGTTGTATAAAGACGGGAAGAGAAGGGGCTGGGCATGGGGAAGGGGGGGGGGGTTGATAAAAAAAAAGACATTCTGCCCTCATGCAAATTCCAACCTAAACATGCTTTTGTGCGTCGAGATACATCGACTGCACATGGGAGAAAGAAAATTATATTTTGTGTAAATAAGAACCTCATTAGTATTTGATCGAAGATATCTTAAAAAACAGCTGATTTGCAATTCAAACCATGGCAATTAAAGCAAATGATGATGATTTTCTTCTCAGTGCGTACTTGGGGGCAACCCAGGAGAAGTTCATAAAGAATTTTTTTGCCAGTGTTAATATACTACGTTTACGGAATCAAATTATTTGAACAGCCAGATTAATTATGAACAAGGTTAAAGGTAAAGCCATTCAGAGCTACAACAGTGGGTTTCACGAGCAAAACCAAAACTTTCTTTATAACACGCTTATGTGGTTCAAAGGTGAAAATATTCTCTATACTACGCTACAATATTACAACAGCACGCTTCATGAACAAAGGCAAAACTTTCTTTTAATGCAAATGTAAGTGCTTCTACCCCACAGGGATAAATCCTCTCAGGCAAATTTCAGGCAGATGCTACTGTATACAGAACTGCATCAATCTTTAAATCTACATTGTGACGTATGCTAATGCCAACTGAAACATTAACTCAGTAATTTGTAACATTATTAAATTACATTGTGAGTTATGAGGTATAGCATATAGGATGCAGTTAATAAACATAAATCTGTGCTATCTACTACCTGTTATCAAGCCAACAGATGGAAATGTAGTCAAGCAATGAAAACTGGCATTTCATTGATGCCCTCCATTTGCATGTAATGTCAGTTCATATCTGCTGCATTTTTAATGCATTTTAGAATCATAAGACTGCAAATCCCCTGTTGATATTTTGCAGGCAGAGCGATGAATCAATAGCTGGTTTCTATCTAGAAGGGGCTTTTTAAAAAATGCAAAATAACAGATCCAAACCAAATTGTGGTTTTTCTGTTTTTCGGTTCTATTAACGGTTTTTAGTTAACTTATTCGAGTTTGTAGCCTGAAATAAATGTGAATACACAGAAAGAATGAATTAATCTGTTAAGTTTAATGAATTGATTAAAACGACTCACAAATGAGTAACAGATAAACTCATTTGTCTAAAATGGCTCACTCACTCATCAAATTATGTGACTCACTGAATCAGAACGACTGATTCTAAATAAATCAGGAACTGTAACTGTGTGATGCCTTAATGTTTGTGAGACTTCTAATGATACTTCAATCAAAAACAAAATCATTCCATAATTTACACACCCTTATGTCATTACAAACCTGTATGACTTTTTTTGCCTCTGAGGAACACCAAGGAAGATATTTTGAAGTCGTGGTAACCAAACAAGTACATATATATGCGTGTGTGATTGTGTGTATATATATATATATATACACATACACACACACACACATATATATATATATATATATATATATATATATGTGGAATGACATTGATAGTGGAGTAAATGATGGAAAAATGATTATTTTTGGGTAACTATCTTTTTAGTTAGTATATAGTAACAACTACTGGTTGTTCATATAATGTGTAGCTATAAGTTATTTTTTGAAAAATATCTTTATTTTTAACCTAAAAAGAGGCAGGTTTTATTTTTATAGTAATACTAGCAGCATATAATATTCTCAAAGCATAGCACATACACACACACCTGCACACACACACAATATGAATCACTTGCATTACTGTAATCGTTCCAGCGTACCCCTAGTAATAAGACTTCACACAAGACTTATTTTGTTATAATGCACAATAATAGCAAAGAGCTTTCATTTGTAAATAAGGTTTTATGTTACCTATAGCCCACGCTCTGGCAAGAGGACATTGTACAGTAAAACTCCTTATTTGGTGTAAAAGAAATTGCATCTTTCCACTGAACGACCATGCGTTGATGTTGAGTGAGTGTTTGGATTAGCCTACAGGACAATTTGATGACTGCAAATAGCTGTTTGTATAAGCACTGCTGTACGTGGCTACTGTACCCTCACAAATCCTCTACTGCTATGGAGATTAATTATGGCCTGTTATGATAGCATAAAAGTGGAGCTGTATCCTAGTGCAACATCCTTTTTAGATAAACAATTCATAGTGTTAAGAAAAAGACCTTCCATCATTTTGTCAACGTGCCAAATCAGCAATTGCGTTTACTTCAGTGCACAACAGTGTGCATGGAAGTGCACAAAACGTATGACCTTGAATCTGTACTTAAATGTGCAAACACCTTGATGGTGTGTTAAAATACAAGCGTGTCAGAGCATGTGAAAAAAACGTTAAGCCAAGCAGAGGATTACGAGAACATCCGGTATGGGGTTTGAGACTAGAGGGAAACAGAGTAAGTCATGTGGGGAAGAGATCTGATAAGAGCGCCCTGCTGAGCTTACTACGGAGACAAAGAAATTCAAGGCAAAGGGTTGCCCTTACTTTGGGATTCCATACACAGTCTCACTCAGTCTGGAATTCAATCATTATTATTTGGAATTTATTTTCATTGATTTCATGTGCTATCATCACAATGCACTGGGATAAAAGCACATCTTGTTCAAGAGCACGATGTTGATAGATTTCGCTCTGCATTGGAACCAAACCTTCTGATTACTAGCCTTTAGTTTTAACCACTACACCATGTCTCTCTCTCTTTCTCAGACATGTAATTATACGGTGAAATGTGCAATTCCTACCCCAAAACACTATTTTTCTCACTGAGGGCTCTTAAGAGTGTGAAATGTACCTGTCTACAATTGTTGGACAAGCTAGCCAATTTCCAGCTAAATATCACAATTAGCTCCACCCAGTCTCATGCCATCTGTTGAACCATGCGTTGACGTGATGGATCGGTTAAATGCACAGTGCAGCTTTTGAAAGTGCCACAGACAAGTGTTTGGAGAAGTAACAGTTTACACAGTGTTTCTTTGGGAATTCAACCCATGGATAAGCTTACTTATACTTGTCTATGCACATTAAACTGTGAATACACTATAAGATGGTACTTTAACACTGTAAAACTCTAAACTGTAAAACTGTACTTGGTTTACCTGAAGCTTATAAAAGGTGCAGGGGAATTCACAGCTTTAAAGTAAGAGGGAGGGAGTAATGCGGAAGAAAATCCCAAAAGTACCTCGGGGGTAAAAGACTTCATCTCTGCACTGCATGAGAAAGGCTGATCAATAGAAAGATTCTAACAATGCTGTTGAAACATTGCAGAAATATGATGACATAGTTACAGCATGAATGCAATTTCAAACACGCTACAACAGTTTCTTGGGGGCAAAACTGAAGGCCGAGTGGTCAGAAGGGGTCACCTGTCATCCTACACGCTTCACGCCTCCATTTTATATTGTGCACTGATTAATAATTACCGATTATTCACTTGTATTAACTGAATAGTAATTTGAAAAGAAAAAACACTACCAAACTTTTCCTCAGTCAGGCTGAAATGAATTGAGCTTGTTTGAAAAAGGAACATTTACTGATTTCAGAAATGCAGGAAATAAACAATAACAAAGGTTTTGAAAATGAGAAACAATAAAGTGTTTTCCACACTAAACATCCTGTACACTTTTAGGAGCCAAATATGTGTTTATGTCCTCTCTCTGGAATTTAAAGGAAATATATTTCTGTAATATGGATTCGGGAGCTTTATGTGCAGCATAAAGAGCTTAAAGTGGTAAAAGAGGCTTGGATTCATAGCCTGTGAGTTAAAGATAGTACTAAAAACAATATTGTTAAAGAGATTTAATTCTCATTAAAGAAAATTCCCTTTAAACAAAGATGAATCACTTTAAAATGTTTTTGAAAACGGTTGTATAGCATTCTGCAAATGTAAAGCTCAACCAGCTTTCCACACCGCAGAGTTGTAACCTTAAAATATGACGCCTAAGTTAGGATGACTTTTACAACAGTCTGTTAAGCACCATAAGCCCATGAAAAATGTTAAAAGGGCTCGTTAAATTTTAAATAAGTAGGCAGTATAGTGAATTATTAGGTCATAGAACCATTAGGGCTGTTCATAACAATGGTTATGCGTTGCCCTTTAGCACTGATCCGAGATCAGTTGTGCAACGTCTTCAATAACCTTCAAGGATTACATTTGGAAAGATCCTAGATCAGAGCCTCTACACAGAAGAAAAGCTGTATGATTATGACAAACGTCACTTTTAAATGCCTTGCATTAAAATTTTGCATGGGGTAACTACAGGTACCTGTAAGGTTCCCCAATTTATTATTGTATATAGCTGTAAATCAAGATGGTATTTAAAGTAGTACGTTTACATTTACACTATTTAACACAAATGACATTTGTGTTAAAAATCATTTGAAGAAACACAGGGCAATAAAGGGTTGCTCTTTCTTTTCTCAGGAGACTTAATCAGCTGTTTAACTAAAGCATCAACTTTGTCTTTTATGTTTCACCTAAAATTTTCTTCAGGAGAAATATAATTAGACTCTAAAACACTGTAAATGGGTCAATTGTTGACAGTAAGAGTAAAGGTAACACTGTGTAATAAGGTTCCGTTTGTAAACACTTGTAAATTCAACATAAACTAACAATAAACAATGTTTTTTAAAAAGCATTTATTAATCTTTGTTCATTCAAATGCAATTGTTCATCTTAGTTCATTGTGCATTAACTAATGTTAGACACAACTTTTGGTTTATATGTATTATTAGGGTAGAAATTAACATTTAGATTCATGAATGTTGTACATTGTACATTCATACGTTAGTTTAACTAATGTTTGTTAACTAATGTTAACAAATCAAACCTTGTACCTTAAATTGAGATGTGCCACAATGGTTGACTGGTCATCCAACAAGTGGTTAGTCGATAATTGAGATGGCCTAGCGAGTGGAATATTATTTGTAATGGTGCATTAAAATGGGGTCACAATTCTCCAATAATTGACAGACTTCACATCTCTAAGTGTTTTTGCATGCTGTTTTGAGAAGTTGCGTCTCTTAATTTCAGTCATTTAAAGCTCCACTGCATTAAGCAGTGAATGAAGACAATCACTGTTGGACTTCAAATGGCCTGTTGTGAGCAGTGTTACCATTATTATGCAGAATCCACAGGTTTACTTTTGCAGTGTTTTAGAATTAATAAAAAGGACACTGTGGCTTATTCTTTCGCTGTTGGGTGCTTCAATAAAAGGCTCAAAAACTGTTTGATGTTGTGAACTAGATGTTGCACATATAGTATGCAGTATTTTTGTCTTAACTAATGCGCTGCGAGAAGAACCACCCCGCGGGTACAAAGGTTCTTTAAGGAAGTCTCCGCACTGAGCAGCCATGTTTGCAATTCCTCTGGGCAGCTATGAGGGAAGACAGACATCTCTAAAATCGCTGACTAAGGTCACAATAAAACAACAAATATTCAGACCAACACCACCATTCACACCTGACATGAACTGTATCATAAATTAATTTCTTAAAGCTCAAATTGCACTATAATATATATACATTATATATATATATTGAGTGTATATATATATATATATACTCAATTGCACTTCAGGTACTTCAAGTCCCTCGCAACATTGTTACAGAGTGAAGAGCCCCTCTGAGCATTGCGTCATAGTAACAGAACTGCGGCATCTTGTTAATTCTATAATCTTTGTCCAAGTGCTCAGGTTACATTAAAGTGCCTCGTTTTGCATCCGTGATGCACATTAGTGCAGATCTGTATAGTTAGACTCTGATAGAGTCTGATAGTTTAGGCCATAAAAGATTATAGTTATTCAGCCTGTTTGTGTCGAATACCTGTTTGTTTCAGTGCTTAACATCCATTTATCACTGAGAAACATGTCTGATCTGGGGGTGGTGGATGCTGTTGCGTTGGATAGGTTATAAAAGTGGAACAGAGTAACAGGAGCCCTGTGTGAAAGGGTGATTATGAATGGATTGTGAATACGACCGGAAACCCTAGTGGCACCCCTGACACTGTATAATGTTAATTAACGTTAACTCAACGTGTGTTAATATAGTACGTAAAGGACATTAAAAACAAGGGTAAGCCATCTCATTCCTAGGGGATTCACAGACATGCCAACCCTCTGCGGTAAAATTGCCCATCCCAGGGTCGAGGCAATGAAGCACTGCCTAATATGCTTGGCTGGCAGTGACTTCGTTAGCCTGTGCGCACTCCAAACCCTCTCGTTTAGGATTGTCAGGTTAACTTACATGCCTATGGCGTCCTGGAAATGTCACCAGCCAAAATGCTGAAGAGCCCACAAAATGCGACAGAGCTCTGGAATGTTTCAAAGTGCTCGCGTCAACGGGTGACTGGGCGAGACGACATGATGGATGAGCGAGTAGGAGGAAAAGCACTGTGTTAAACAGAACAAATAAACTGTGGAACAACAGTTGGCGAACAAAAAAAGATGTGCAGAGGCTGTGCGGAGAGAATATAAGGCATTAATGAAGGGGCCAGGCCACTCCATCATGATCAGAACGGATGAGTCAATCACCACCCACCCCGGGCATGAAACACATCCACACACCCACCTTTGCGTGCATGCACACGAACACCCAGACAGACGCCCACGCAATCGCTTCACACAGAACCTCTGTTCGCCAGGGTCCCATCCTTGATTTCTCCTGTAAAGCTTATCTTATTGCGGCAGCTTCGTCTCACTGGACACAGCTGTTAATTAGTTTTCTGCCCCTTCTCTTGTTTTTGACTTTCTCTCTCTCTTTGCCATGCCAGGTGTGATGTCTGTTGCTAAGTCATCAAGGATGGTACAATGACTCCTCTCTGTAGTGCAAATAATGTGCTGTTATTTCTCTTTTAATGGTAATGAATCAAATAGCTCTGATAAACGTGACACATGCTGGTGAATGATGGTGAACAAGGTTCATCCTGGATAGTCTTTACTGTTTAAGCTTGTAATATTTCAGAGAAAGTCAGCTTCGGCTGAATACATCATATTCTTCATTTGCAAAACCTATGGAGGAAATCGATAGCTACGTTACACAGGCTTTCTGGGATACATGAATTTTTATTATCATCTGATTCTTCAGTCCATCCAATAGATCGTTCCCCTCCAGAAAACACACACACAGATCTCAAATACATTTGACATGTCCTGCAGTGTGACGTGCTGTGCACCATCTTAAAATGATTTAAGATGACATTATGCTAATTATTTTTATTATTTAAATGCATGCAGTCTTTATGGATTCAGTTCTGAATATTAATTTTAAAAGACAGCTTTTTCTTCTATAAGTCTATCTGAAACATTTTAAATGAATCAGTGAAAATGAAAGCATGAATAAAAAAGATGAAAAACACATGAAATTGTTTGACAGGCGCACTTTTCTATTCTGTATGTTGTATTGCCTATTAAAACAAAATGGATGGTCACAATAGGGGCTTGTTCTTTTTTTAATAGCAAATAAGCTTGTCACAGTACAATGAGCCACAAAATGAACCGCAGCAACTCGCAACTTGCTGGTAGGTTGTGAAGGAGGGACATTCTCATTCTTGAGAGCATCTGATTGGACAAAAATTTGTGTAATGCATTACGAGCCATCAGAAAATTATGTGGTGGTGTAACAATATTGAAAACCAAACTGAGACACTGTGATAAACCACCCACAGCACGAATCCCGGTACTCTCAAGGCGTTCTGAATGCCCCCACCCCCTGTTGCCTCGACCCAGTTTTCGTTTTCTTCCTCGACATTTGCTAATAATACAAAAAATTCTCCTAAACATTTATGAATTTGTGAATTAAACCACAAAGATCAACAAATCAAATAAATACTTTTTCTTTCAGTCTGTTATTTCATAATGTGAGCAAGTAAATCTGCGCTCTGTGTGTGTGTGTGTGTGTGTGTGTGTGTGTGCAGAGATCTGGGGGTAAAGAATGCAGATCACTACGTAAAGCTGCTGATAGTTTTAAAGTTTTCTGTGAGCGAGATAAGACAAGTGATCAAGTGGTCGTATTTAAAATCAATGAAGCGTGCTGCGCTGTAGCGATAATGTTCACTCATAATACAGCCACACAAGAAAGACTTAAATCAGACTGCATGATGACCACTTTATAGTGCATTTGTGACATTTATGCATATATTCATACTTTATACATATTGTACACATATATACATATCTGTATATTAAGTACCTCCAAAGATACTGGTTTAAACTGGTTTAGAAAACCAGAACCCTGCTTGTTCCACATGTTAGCATGTGATGGCCTCAAACCAAACATGGGGCGTTCAAACAGCGGCTGGACACAGGACATATTACATACAATTTCACTTAAATATTTTAAATAAATATATTAACTATTCCTATCACATTATGCGTCAACAACCCAGATGCAGTTAGCACTCAAAAACTTCTCAAACTCAACAATCCCCTGAGAATAAAAACTGGAGTGCTAAAATATGTTCCACTTTCTCGTAAACATTACTAATCACGCAATCCCAGAAGATGAGCGATGTGCAGATATTGATGGAAACTGCAAAAAGGCTGAGAGAAACACAGGTAGGGAGAAATGGAATGGAAACGAGGTGGGAAAATGGCAAATAGAAACGTGTTCCGTGTACTTTGCGTTGACTTTGAGCACCAGTAGGCGCCCACCAGCAAAGGCGAAACTGACAAGGAATAAATCGCCCCATGTGATGTCATTACAAATGGCCGTAGACACTGTCATTCCAACTGAGCAGAGGAAGTGTGAAGGAGAGGGTGACAAAACGGAGCGATGATGACTCGTAATTGACAATAGCCCTGCTCTGCGTGACCATATGCGGCGAGGCAGAACAGTAGCTACAGTGCATTGGAGAGCTCTAAAGCTCTTCAACAAATATTAGCCCGGCTCAACAAACAGAACGTATCTGTTTCACAGACATGAACTATATCAACAAAAGCCATAAATGTCTTCCATGAATCCTAATAATGTCCCTTGACTAATACTATGTGTGTAGGATGTTGTTGATTAAAGTTCTAATTCCAGAAGCCTCAGAAACATTGTGTTCTCTTTGCCTTTCTAAGTAATTCTGTGCATCGTTCTGCACACACGCCAGATGTACCATTAGCATGGACTCTACACCAACAATAGAGATGCTATTCTCATCATTTAATAGTCTTCAAACAATTATATATGACAATTTGCAGTGAGCACGGTCTCGCTCTTAGCCTTTTTCATAGACAAGCAGGTGCATTTCATTTGCACTCACTGTGTTATAGAGAATACTTGCCCAAACATAGTACAATACTTTAATGTGCATTTTCTGTCTGCCTGTCTTCTCTAATTATTCCTATAATTCCGTACATATATCCTTTTTGTTTAACAATTAATTTTTTAGCTGTTGTAATAGGTTCTTTTTTGAACCGCAGTTTATTTTTAGGTACAAAATGATAACCTGACTTAGACTTGAAAGAGAATGTAATATAATTGAAACAAAATACTCCAGAAGTCCATATGATCGCAGGTTTGGCAAGGATTCTAAAACATGCCACTTTTAAAACAAGCAGAAGAAGAAAAATTCTCTACAATTTTTTGACATCACAACCTTTAAATAAGCGACCAGCCTGACTCACCTGTTTGATACCGAGTCGATAGGCCATGATCCGGTCGACCGCACTGGGATTCATTTGAGTCCACTGGAGTTTGAAGCCGTAGACGCGAGGCTTGTTCTGCCACAGAGCGCTGTAAGTGTCATAGTAAAACTCAGGTGGATAGGCTTTACCTGAAACAGAACAAACCCCATTGTCATTTATTATTGTGAATTTACTAAATCACTATATCTAAATTCACAGGCACACAACAAGTGCAAATCCAGGACTGGTTAAATATTTGTTGTCTTGTCTGAAATTCTTATACAATTTTAAAATGTAAAAAACACAAATCCAGAAGCAGATGCAAAGATTTACATGGCTTGTGTGGGATTTGACTGTGTTCTATAAATTGAGGTTCCTCGTTCCTTCTTCATTGGGAGCCTTATTCTTCATCATAAATATTCTTTGGAGAATTCACTAAGAACAAATTGTGCCGACAGACATGCTGTCATCATTGTTTTAGCATCCGATTCGCTATAGGAATTATGCAAATCAGGCAACAGCGCAAACATGCCCAAAAAATCTGTGCCGAACGCAATTTGCACAGTGCAATTCCCCATCTGGCAGGCTGGTTCTGAGTGCAAGGGTTGTGGAAGATGCATCTGACTGACACAATCTGCCATACTTAGCTGAGACTGTATAGCATCACTCCACCACCTGAGTTTAGAAACCTGAATCAGCTCTTTAAAACGCCAAAGTAATGCAGTTTATGCCGCACCTCTGGATATAGGCCCGAAAATAATGCTCTTCCCGTCATTTAATCATCATTTGATGAAATACTGCTGTCACGATCAACAGTAAAATTTTCCTTTAAAGAAAACTCGGATGGCAGAGATATAGCCATGTGGGCAGCACTCTGACATATCACGCAGAAGCATTACAGGTAAACAGAGTCTGAGTCCCAGTTCAAGGTCATTTCTTCATCTCAATGTGTGTGCTCAAGTGCAAAGACAGCATCCATTTCAACTGGATCAGGAGTGGTTAGTGACGCAGGGTTTAGAAATTAAATAAACAGAAGTGGTTCAAGCATATAGTAAATTTGTCTATATTTGTCTATTTATCTTCTTAGTTTTAAACTAGATTTAGACGAGGTCTGTCTGGAGAAATAATTTAAACAAAAGTTTGAAAATAAAAGGATTAGTTTTTATAAATTTATTTGATAAAGCAAAAAGCCTGTTTGATTTAAATGGAACTAAATCCCTTCTTAACAAATATACTTGATTATTTCTTTAAAATAAAAAAATGTCTCATTGTTATTTCACGTTATATATTTTGAGGTCATTAATACATCACCAGTCTGCTGTTTAGACAGAGGTCAAGCGGCCCTTGCACTGAAGCAATGCTAGCGCATATCATGGCTGTGATTAGAAAGCTTTGCTGGTGAAAAACAGGTAAAAGGAAGAACTTTCTCCATCAGTGCTTCAAAGCAGTCAGAAACGCAAAGCAAAGCCATTAGAGATCTCATCTCTCTCTCTGCTGAAAGATGACAAGCGCGTTAAACAAAAAAATAAATAAAAAGAGGGAAAAAATGTGATTATCATCAAGGCTTGTCTTTCTTGCCAAGCTTTAAAAAAACACTTGCACAATCAAATTATAATGAACATATATATGTATAAACTGCAAAAAAAGTAAGCTCATTAAATAAAAAGATCAACAGAATATGGATGAAAACCAGTCAGACAAAACACTCCATCCAGAAGTCTTCTGTTCTCAGAAGACTGGCAGAAAGTCTTTGAGGAATATATTATGAAGAGCGAGGAAGGGTGGTGGTTGGGAAAATGTGCTGATCTCTGCAGGTCAGGGATAAGGACTGTCAACGGCATTTATTTTATCCTCGGCTTATTAAGAGAGGGGAAAAAAATCTACAGCCAATGCTAATAGGTCCATCGAGTTTACCCTGCTTAAAGCTCAGGGATAAATTTGACTCCTCTGGGAATCGATGCTTGAGTAAAGGTGCAGAGGAAAAAAAGGGAAGCATCGTAAACACATCACTCTTAAATCAGCCTAAGATGGAGAGAGACAGTACTGCATGAATCAGCTGTCACTTGGCAAATGAAACCTAGAAGCTCCCACATTCGGAACAGCCAAGACTTCTAAAAGCGACTTCCTTGCAGTCTATAAATGAGATGTAGACATCCTTTTAAGCACAAACCTTTGATCCGGTAGACTCGGTGCTCCTCAGAAACACTAATCCATAATATATGCGAGTTTGTATGCATACTCTATGTTTGTATGTACAGTGGGACCGAAAGATTTAAGACCACTTAAAAACCAGAACAACTATTTTCATTTAAACCTGAAAATATAAACCGAAAGTTTGGGAAATTTGAAAAAGAGGAAAGTTATGGCATAAAAATGAAGAATTATTTAAGATTCTGCACTATTTCTAGGTCACCAATCAATTGTGCACATTTGTGACAGCGATCATGTTAACTTCTATGTACAAAAGGTCAGATTTCCTTGCTTTCAGTAAAGCTAAAGTAAGTTATTTTTAACTTTTTAATCAAATTGTTATGCTATTGAATATGATGTTATTAAATTTTCAATTATTATTATTATTTATCAGATTAAAAGATGAATGCGATAGAGAAGCAATTTTCACTAGTGGTTTTAGGCTTCACCCATGATCTAGACTTAAGCCATGTTTTAAAGAACAAGCAGAAAGACCTCGTGTAAATGACGTGGATTCCTGGTGTTCATCAAACACATACTGTAACAGATACCTAAAGCATTCGCTTAACTCTCTCTTAGAGTTAATTGCCAACCCTGTTTTTTTTACATTCATTTACAAAAATTTACATTTTTTACATTTACATTCCTCAGTCCCATCCACATTTCAAATGCATTCTGGGACAGAGGAAATTCCAGCTTATTCATCATCTTACACATTTATCTTTTGCACACTGCTGTGACAAAGTGAAATGTCAATTTGATGCATTGGCCATTTGTTCAAGCGCCACACAAAACCCGGTGGCGGCACGGCGTTCGGCTGTCGTTCTGCGGCTTCGGTTTTGTTTCCCCTGATTTTCTCAAGTCTGCTTTGTGGTACAACATTACGGGAGCTTAACCTCCAATAAAATGGACTTGACGTGGGATTTGCTCGCTCGCATTATAAAAACCTGTATGATGACAACGATAAATGAGGGCTTCGAGCTCAGGCAGGGGTGGCAGCATGTTCCTGCATGGCAGCAAGAAGCTCATCACAGATGCATGGTTTGTGTGAAATAATGGCCTTCAGCATGTCCTACAGAAGTGCATGGAGGAGAGAGACAGTGAGGGAGAGAGAGAGATGCAAGGAGAGTGGATATGAGTGATATAATCCTCTTTAATGCTTACTGAACAGAGAAGGAAATTGTCAATGCAAATTAAATGATTAGGACTGAAAATCTCCAAGAATAACCAATGCATCAGAAAGCAGGTATCTCATCTCACCCGCATCCTCCTCTGGTCCAGGATGCCTCATCAACCAGCTGGGATTTCAGCCATGAATATTCAACAGCAGGGAGGGCAGAATCACGAGCTAGCACTTCCCATTTCTAAACATGAATGTCTGGTGCGGTAGCAGGCATGGGATCGGCCTGCTTATGCGATGGCACGAAATCAAAGAGAAATTGCTCCTCGGCTTGAACCCAGTATTCCAGGTGACACGGTGGACTGGATTTATCGGTGCCAAAACAGACATCCGGCAAGTCCCAGATACTGCATTTTGAATCTCCAGGGAAAAAGCACGCGTAGCTTGTGAATCATTAGTAAAAGCTTCTCTAATGCCAAGAAATGTGTTTTCCACAATTTAATGCATTTTGCTGTAAAGTGGTTCTCTCGGTTAAGTGCTTGTTGTTGAGATTTGCATTTCATCATATTAATGACTGGGTATACACTCCATGCTTATGTCAGAATGTGTAGAGTCTGCGTATAAGGAAATATTTCAAGGGCAAAAACCAAGATCTGCTTAATAGGCAGTAAAATAAACAATAATAACAGGGTACTACAGCAATATTTCTAGATCATTAAACGTGAACGTAGAAAACTAATCTGTGATGTGTTTCACTTGACTAACAGGATCAGTGATGGCAGAAATGCATTGTAAACCTGTTTTGTATCAGGGCCCAGAAATAACATCTGGCCAACCAGTAGTTCATTATATATAAGATAAACAAAAATGTTAAAATCAAACTTTAAGTTTTCTGAGAAAGAAGGGATGTTATGCAACTTGTCCAAGTTTGACTCTGTGCAATTTAACTAGCATTTATCAAGTAACATTTGAATTTGCAAAAACAAGTTTGGACGCACAGCCTTTGATGTCAACAACATAAGACAAAGGAAGCATTTTTTGCATCCTTTTAAAAGTTGTAAGCCTATTTATTTTGTTATCCTCCTACACAAAACATTACATTTACATTTATGCATTTGGCAGACGCTTCTATCCAGTGCTACTTACAGCTTATTCAGCTTGTACTGTATTTTTTAGCACACATGGGAATCAAACTCATGTTTCTCGCATTGTTAGCACCTTGCCCTACCAGTTGAGCTACATGAACACGAAAATACAGTGCATACAGTAATGTTTAATAACAGTAATTGTTTTTTCCTTTGCTGCGCTTATTTTTCGTACCAAAAACAGTTGAAACCCACAGTTGAGACCCACAGTTGAAACCAAAACTTTGTGAATCTATTTTCAGTTGTCCTACCTGTGACAAGGAAAGTACATCGCCCGGCCCCTGCCTCGTTGGTGATGTCACAGGTGTACGCCCCGTAGCCCTCGCGGTTGAGCGCTCGTACGTGATATTCTGTCTCATCCCGCGTGTCAAACTGGCCCATCGTTAGCAATCTGGTGCCCAGCTTCCATTCATACTTCAGCACTCGGGAAGGGTGGGCACGTAAGACCCTGCAGCTCAGGGAGAACGGGCGACCCAGACCCTGTCTAATCTCCGTATATGTCGGCTCCACAGCAGGGGGATCTGAAAAAAAGCAAAGGATGCATTTTCTTATCAAGCACACAAGATTTTACACTGCCATCTACTTAGTCAATAAACCAATACACTTGAGGACCTTGATACTCCCAGAAGAACAGCAGCTTTTTACATATTTGTGAACTTATTGGACTGAATAAGTGATAAGTGCTAAAATAAAGAGGCTTAAATGCTTCTGCAAAATCGATGGCTTTGAAATCATTGCGGTCAGTGATCGACGGGAAATGTGAGAATTGCCGGAGACTTTTAGCGAAACGCCAAACCTGTCATTTTCTGTTGCATCTGATGATATTCCAAAGATGTGCTACAGCAGCTGTAGCGATATCACAGACGGCTTTTAAAACTTTTCTGCTCACACTGTGAAGCAGAAAAAAAGGAAAACTGCTGACTCACAGCGCTCATAAGAGTGACCTGTCATGAATCTGTGATTCATGGTGTTGCGAGCCAACGCGTGTACATGCACCATGATGCACACCAACAGAGAAAGCACAGCCCCAGGAGAACACCATCAGATCTAATGTGATGTCCTCAGAAGCATGCTGGCATCTGCACAACGTTTGCAGTTTGAGAGTATTTGAGGATGGAGCGCAGCAGTTCTACTGAAGTCCACTGGGAGCCCCAAGCTTTTAAAAAAAAGAGCCTGATGAGCAAAATTCACATAGTTGCTGGACACACCACATTTTGCCTTTAGTTTTCACTTTACAATTAGTCACTATGGATTACTGCTCCCTCATACAGATACCTGCAGGTCAAGACTTAATATAAACCTATAATTGGAACACTTGTTATGCATCATAATTCATGTACTGTAACACCATATTGGAACACAGGGCTGTAGGAATTGTACAAGTTGAAAAGTTCACTGTATCTTTCTTAAGGGTTTTATGACTAGTAGAAAGCTGTGCACTTATGAAATGGCAAACAAAAATAAACATTGCATATAAACAAATGGAATTTCAATTCAGTTATATAAACCTAATATAAACAGTGTAATGGTCATTATAAAATAGATGACTGCAAAATGTGATAACTGACCAATCAGAATCAAGTATTCTATAGGGGTGTGTATGAAAGCATTGTTATCTCCCATAATCATCTCTCTTAAAAGCACCAGATTTTGCATTGGTAAAACATCTACTGTAATACAACAGAAACGTTTGCAAAATAAATGTTGTGTGCAACAAATGTTGTCTAAATGATTTTGTCTGATACTTTTGAATAGCTGTCAAATGAGGAAAAGCTTTCAGCTGTAAAGCTTTTAGCTGCCAGATGGTGCAGTTGCAATATTTACCAGCAGGGGCCAATAGGGTTTATAAACAAATCCTTGAATCCTTGGTTGTCATCTTCTCAAATGAATCATGGTTTGCATTTGTCTGCTTTTGAAGTTTGAAGTTATGATTTGAACTATTATATAAAGATGTCTTTTGCATAAATTAATAGAACAGAATAGGCAATACAGAAACATAGGGCAATATTTCTGACTAATCACACTCCACTGCGTAATTTCTCATATTCATTAGAACACATACATTATTTCTCTTCTAAGAATTCTGGAAATGACAAATACAAGAAAATTTATGTAAATGGTGTAATTTAAGTGCATTCACATAAATTATGTCATAGTGTACAGTGGACCACTTCAAATATCTGTAACTGAAGGTTCAAAATGTCCTTAGCAACTGTGTCTAGAATCTAGTGTGAAAGTAAATTTCTCAGACAGCAAGACACAGAAAAAGAATAGTAGGTCAGAGAATGTTTTCTGTAAGAAAGAAAACAGATTTTATTCATTTAGAACAAAGCCTTCTAAAAAACTGGCTTTTGTTTCCTTCACTTCAAATGACCAACATGTGGAGTCGGCACGTTGTGAGTGGATTACATTCTGTGCAATACAGTATCTTTTACAGCTGAGGTCAACAGTTCAGTCTCCACAATGACTTTATTTAGGCAATGATGCGAGCCCGGGCCTACCGCATTTTGTCATTCTAAATTTCACGGCTGAGTTTCCCAAACTGAACCAATTCCGGCTGACATGTTGCCGATGGATGGGGGTTTGATGGACTAGTCATGGAGGTTATCACAACCTCATGCTGTTAGACAGGTGACGCCCGGCGACAGTTTGTATTTGCAAATCGATTTCTCAACAATATGGGGACAACAGAAAAGAGCTTCACTGAAATGGAAGCAACTGTGCATGCAAGAATGAAAAAAATACAAACAACTTGCTGAAAGATTATGACAGGAAGTGAGGGACCAGAAGTCCGAAATAGGTAATAAATGTACTGTAGCCTGCAAAATATCGTATCTCATTGAAAGTGTACACATTTTAATAACAGTTGTGTATCATACTGACTGCACGGCAATGATGTTATTGTATAAACTTTTTAGGATATATTGCTTCATTTCTACGATGTCAAATGGCAATAGAACAAATACATCAATGGCAAAATGATCTAACGGAGCGGGGGCAGTAATTTCTTAGACCTGCTTTTGCTCTGAGCTCTGGCAAAATAAGAAATTAGATTGTGGTTAAAATGACTGGTTGGCATAATGGCCTTGTAAAATCACAGGAGACATCCTGTTTAAAGCTGAGCTGAGTCATCCTGGCTTCTCCATCATTATTAAGGGTCTTAATTGCTCGCAGAAGGCAGCCCTTTTAGACACAAGACATTATGATTATGTAGCCACACAAAACCAGTTCTTTCTGACCTATGGCGGAAAGTGTTTTCCAGCACGTAATTAGACGACACAACATGACAACATCCTTGAGTGCATACAAGGACGTTAAAACCTATTAATTAACTAGTCCTGAGGGGACGCTCTTTATCAATCTGTGTTCAATATTAACTAAAACAAGAATGTGGTTTTTGTTCTGATTTCGTACATTTCATGGGGGACTGGGAGCTGGGTTTGGGGGTGGGTGGTGATAGCACTTTGAATTGCACTCAGGCCTTTTTTCTTTTGCATTAGCATATACTCTCTTTTTCATAAATGAATACTATTGGGAATAAATTAGCTCTCTGCTAATTAGGCTGGCAACCAGCTTTGAATGCCATGCTAAGCGCACATCGAGCATGGAACACTGGTATTGTGTCATCCGAAGAGGGGAACATTCCTCTGTTCTTGCACGCTCATCCCAGTTCCACACCACTAATCATGATGCCAAGTTTATCCCCTCATGATGAGGATCCGCACTGCTCTTATATTCCACATCAGAATCCTGATTTGCATATGAGCCGCCCAGTACTTTGTCGCTTTGAATAAGTCTCTGTCTTCCCATACATACTCATCTGAAAGCTCGCCTCTGCTCGACTTACAGTAGAACTTGTCCAAGTTAAAATTACATATCACACTCAGTGCAGGAAATCTGCAATTGGGGCTGTTGGCATCATGAAATTACAGTAACAAAACCACAATCTTTGGGCATGTGTGTCAATATTCTGTGATACCTATGAATACAGGATACTGTACTGTATTTCGTACTGAATTATATAAAACCACTGAGCTATATATAAGCCACTGGATGCAATGACAAGTAATGCTTGCTACATGCCTAAATGTAAATGTATTTCTCATGTGCGTCCATTTCTTAAAACGGTTTAAATGAAGTGAGGTACTGTAGTTATCGTCAGTTCAGCCATTTTCCTATTCATAAACCGATTACAACCTTAGTATAACTAATCTATATCTTATGAGGAAAAACTAAATCTGCAATAATACCATGTATTCTATATAGTTCATAATTGTTCTGTTTTCAGTTTTTTTTTCTCTTCATATATAAAGCTGCTTTCAAACAATGCAACACTGTGAAAAGCGTTATATAAATAAAATTCAACTTCATTTGACGTTACAAGTTCACAATAATCTAAAATAAAAAAAAATTGATCAAATAATCATGATCACATGGTTATGTAATCACGACAGGCCTGGCTGCAGTTAATGAGACGTTTCCATCCACTGCAATTGGGCTCCATCCACTCTCTCATCAGCAATGCAGAGAAAGTTTCTTCATCTACCCTGTAGCCCTGAGTGAGAACAGACGAGATGGTGGTTTGCTACTGTCAGGGTTTAACTGCAATTATCCCTTCATTAAAATATATTAGATCATTAATAATCAGTCAGCCTTGCCACATTTAGATGCAATTAAAATTTACTTCAGTCCAGGGTGTTAAGAGTCTAAGGTGCATGGCAGTCTTATTCATCACGTCTGCTCAACTAACATGATCACATGAGAATCCATCATTAAAATATAATCTCATGGCAGAATTAACAATCCGACCACATTCACTCCATTCTACAAATAGAAGATCTTATAAACAGAGCGGGCATTTTACACCATGCGAATGACAAGAGTTTTAGTGTTAAAGAAAATGTCACATCCTAATGAGAGAGGATCGGCTGTCACTGAACACAGCCCCGGTGAAAATGACAATATAAGTGCAATTGACTTATTTCTCCTTCTCTGTGTAGTCATTTGCCCTTTTTTGTCAAATGCATGCAAGCAATAAAAAAAGAGTGCCAACTGACCTTTATGGTCAAAAAAAAAACTTTACGTGTTGAGGTTTTTTGCATTGGTTTTGTGGCAATCTTTGCCTGACTTGGTGCTGGTCCAGATGAATCAATGTGTGCTTAATTGTAAACGGGTACTTTTTGCTAGTACATGCCCGGAAAATGAATTCAATTAACCCTCTAACTGGTGAAGGTTGCCACTGCTGGTTGGAGGGTGGGACGACTGTGTGGACACTTGACAAGCAACAGGAGATAATTGGGTTCAAGTGATTTATAAAGAAATACTCCAGGCCATACTGGTACTTGGTCTGGACACTAGATATCTGCCTTCACACCTTTGCTTCTGGTTAGCCTATTCTCAGACTTCTAAAATACCAGTTATTTTGGGCCTGACATTAAATTACCCATAATTGCATCAGGCACAGAGGAACTGCACAGACGGGTAACCATATTACAACATACTTTGGCACAATTATAGTGGACAAAGAAAGTTTTTTTTAACTGACATACATGTAATCTGTGTTTCCGTGTATTTTTATTCAATTTTTCAGATATTGCATACAAAAAATGTTAGCAGCTTTGTTTTTGGCAATATTCATGTTTTTTTTATTAAATTAATAACTCTGGAATAACTTTGGATAAAAACACAGCTACAACTTTTGTATTGTTACCTCACTGAGCCAGTGTTGCCATGTCGTGCTAGTTGGAACGCACCAAGAGCAGATGTCTAGATGTCAACTTGTGAATGCACTACCTATTTCTCCAATTAATCTGAGATAGAAGGTACGGTATTTTAACAGCTTCATTTTTTCTAACATCTTTTATCTTTACAACATTTATAAAAATGTCACCTTTAAACCAGAACCAGCAATAGTCCAGAGAAGATTTAACCTGTAAACCTGAAGCATTGTGAGAAGTTTGGTCTGCTGCTCTTCATGTGTCCGCAGGCGGTTCATTTTCAACCTTGTATTCCATCACAGCAGCGGGTTGAGGTCAATGGCAGACTGTCTATGCTCCAGAGAGTGCACTGTGGTTTTTCAGGAGCAATTAAACTGAATGCTAACGGAGGACTGAGAGCTGTGTGTGCGGAGAGGTTGATGTCGGGGTCACTGTGGTTAACGTTGCAGCCATGAGCAGATTTCTATAGAGATCATGCTCATCTGTCTTCATGGAAAGATAATGCAACTTTATATTGCAGCTTTATGACTGGATGAACGACTTGATTAAAGGATTATAATTCATGGAGGCGCAATCTTGTAATAGTCACATGATGTACCGCTCTGTTAAGCCACAGTTCAAAATTTCCCTGTGAATTCTCTGATGTTAATAGGTCAATGTGTAAAGCCATATAGAAAAGGCATAAATGGCTCATTTGAACCCACAATGCATTTCAAAGAAAAAACGCTTGAAAAATAGTTTTAAAATGTGGTAGTGTGCAAGGGCCACATTATATTGGATTATATACTGGAGGAGCATCATATCTGAGAAAAGTGTGGGTTGTGAAAAGCAGATATAATGTTTACTGTACCTATAAACAGTATATCCACAGCATCTATGTCAGATTCAATAAGGCATCTACCCTAACTGAGGTTTATAGTCACTTTACACAACTGACTTTTATTTATTACCGTGAGGAAAGCTGTACAAAAAATAGTATTGAGAAATGTTGGAACAATTCTTAAATACATATTTCCATGCCTATGTCTATGTACAACCAAAATATTTCACTTGTATTTTCTTCTGTTTTCATACTCTGTCAAATTTAGAGGGCAAATCAGAGTAAATAATAGACCAGATGGACTCATATACAGTCCAGAAATGAGCTTCTACTATTAAGCTTTTAATTCTGCCCCAAACTGATATTATCCTGATTAAATGGCATGAAAAATAATGGAAAAATCCAAGGGGCAAGTTAGCAGATGGCCCTCAGGCATTAACCTCCAGACTATTTGTTCTATGACGGGAGAGCGATTGGGGTAAACAGTGCAAGTTTCAATTTATTACCAATATAACAAAGTAATGCAAATTTAAAGAGCTTTGACAACATAAAATACAAGGCAATCTCTCTGATGGACAATACCTTGGCCTCCCCACCTCTCTTTCTCTCTCTCTCTCTCTCTCCGTTTCTCTCTCTCACACACACACACACACACACACACACACACGATAAATACAGACAAACAATATACTTCTTACATACAGCTAAATACAAATACTATAGACGAACCATCCTTCTTTTTTGTATATCATAGTTCTTTTGTATTTCATAGTTTAAAAAATGCATATGTACATTTGGGGTCATACGTTTACATATACCTGACTTTTAATGTATCGTGTTGCCTTCTATGTTTGTATCTCTTGATACATAAGAATGAGTCTTTCAGTTGTCCTCTGTGTGAAAAAGATTGATCTCAACAGCACATAGCCACTGCTGGAAGGGAGTCAAATATGCAGAAAATGCTGGAAATGCAAAGGATGTGCAGGACTTGGAAGATTTTACTAAAGACCAGTGGGTTCCTCTTATTCCATAATTTTGCAGATTTTGCAAAGTGTATGTAAACTTATGACCCCAACTGTGTGTGTACACACACACACATATATATAGATATATATGTACATATATATGTAAACAAATTTCCCCCAAGTAAAATTTTGTCAGCTTTAGCTTACTTGGTACAAATGTTTTCCCTTAACTGTACAGTAGATAAGAACACACACACACATACATACACACTCGTTCTCTCACCTACCATATCTTCTCTTTGTCAGTTAACATTTTCCTCTCTTTTACTCATCTTAACCATATCTATTCATACTTCCTTTATCCCCTCACTCTCTCTCTCTCCCTCTCTCTCTCTAGCTCTGTCTATTTCCACCCCCACAGTTGTAGTGCTTGCTGCGGTACCCGTTCAGCTGTCACAGACATAAGCAGATATTATCCACTGGCATACATTAGTGCCTTGGCCTTCTGCAAGTAATGACTGCAGCATCAGGATTACCTCTGGAACCCGTCCCCCCTCCCCTCCTAAGTCACTACGCTTATTCTGTCTGTGGAAACAGTCTTTATCAAACAGCAAAAGATGACAGAAGAGTGGTAGAGAATGAGTCATCAAATACAGTCATTCATTCTTAGTGGCTAATGCTAATGCTAGCTGGGATTCTGCTAAGCAGGAAATGATAGCTTTGCTAAAGAGCTTGTATCTGTCACCACGCAGTACGTGCAGCTGAGGGAGGTATGTAACATATGGATCCTTCAAAAAATGCACTGAAATACAAAGAATATCAGGCAATTAACAGTGCCTAAAACCTTTTTAGGCAAAGTATGGAATTTGTTATGACATTAAATTACTTTTTCCTATCTCTGGTTAATAATTATAAGCATTTGTGAAGCCAAAGCTCTGTCGTACTACCAAAACATTATTTTGTTTGTGTAATTATCCCCGCCTTCCTGGCACTGTAACATCGTCTAAACCAATGATATGAGTTTGGGGCCGGACTACATTTTTGTCAAACCAATAGTACTGTAGATGTGGGCAAGTTGTTAATATTGTTAACAAATTCTGTGTTAATACAGAAACCTGTTTAAAAACAAGCATTGCTTTTGCAATTCTATTTGGTGATGGTAGTGCTGAATAAATGACAATGACAAAATGTAACAAAACTAAAATTATAACAGTAAAATTGACAAGACTGGAGTGTGAATGTGAGCTCTAAATTGTAATAGTTTCACTTAAAAACAGAGAAATGTTGGCAAGCGTTTTCCTCATAGAGAAAATGACTTGATTTCAAGAAGCTTCTGTTTTATTTAAAAAGAAACAATTATCTCACAGTAAAGTATGACGGGTTTGAACATATTTGAGATGGTCTATAGCACTTACTAGCTTGTGCGTTCATTAGTTTTCCCTAAGCTGGTCGAATATGCAGAGGTCAGGATTATTTGATTCATCTAAATAGCACATAACGATCACACATGCTGAATTCATAGTAGGGTGTAACAAAATGCAAAGCTCAGGCAGAGTGGCCAATTACAGAGAAACTAAATAAAAGCATTGAATCGTGACTAACAAACAAAATCACTGACTCAAAGCACAACAGAAAACACACAGAAGCTATTGCAGACCAATCTGGCCCTGTACACAAAACCTAGAGTTTGAAGAAATTAAAGTAAAATGCTGACACAAGTTATAATTGTAAAGGGTTGTTTAAAATTCAAGCCACTGATTTTTTTCAGCATCTATAAGGTCTGAACAATAAAAATCTTAAAGCGCTGAGTATTCTTCATACAATGCTACTGTACGTGCACTTTTTAAACGGTACCTTTTATGTTCCTTGTACAATACAAATGATAATGAAAACATACAGAGTAAGGTTTGTGTTTCTATGCAAGGTTGTGACATGCACAGACAGCAGGCACACATCCTGTGTAGAGCGTTCAATCTGAGATTATAAGTGTTGGGGCACTACAGATATGACCGAATGTCTTACAGTCTAGTGTATAGAACAATACAGCTAACAAGGTCAGCGTTATAAATGATTATATAGTGTATAAACATGTCGATTAGGGAGAAAGGTATTCATGAGAATGCAGGTGCATTGTGGGAAATAAGTGATCTCATTGACACCAGACATATATAAAATGCCTGATATCTAATTAAAATCTTTTGAGATACTTTAGTTGCATATCAATGATCTGCAATACAGCACACTTGCACATTCCTGTAATTAGATATCCAATGAACTGTCATGAACTGTAGGGAACTATAGAGGACAATAAGGTGACGTCCTTTGCCAGAATGTTTTTTCACTTGCACATATGAAATTATCGTTAACACTAATATCTGACCCTCTTACACACCTGTCTGAGTCAAACTGAGTCAAACTGATTCCTCTTAAGCAATTCACTCATGCTATGCAACCATAATATGGAATTCATTACATTGCATTAACCCCTGTACCTGCGTTAATTGAATCTGTGGGTCTTAATGAGACAGAGAAAAGATCGGCATTGTGCATCGCTCACCAAGGTTGTCTGTAATTACAATTAATGTGGTCCCCATACTTTTTCCATTTATTCCCTAAGAAAATTAATGGTTTGCTGTTTTGCCAATCAACTCAGGATGGAAACCTTAGGCACAGGATGTTCTAGCCAAGTTAATTAGATGGAGTTAAACTGCAATTCCACATTCAACATGTCCAAATTACTTACATTGCACTATGAGTTCTACCGTGGCTTCTCTGGGTTTGACATTAAAGCCGTTGTACTGGCTGGTTTGGCAGCGGTAAGTGCCGGTCATCTCGCGGGAGACGTTGACGATACGCAGAACTCCGTCGTAGCTTTCGCTCTGCATGCTGCCGTCCGGCATGGCCGCTTCCTTGTCGGCGCGGGACCAGAGGATGATGGGTTTCGGTTTGCCTGACACCAGACACTGGAGCTCCACAGTGTCGCCCTCCTGAGTAACCAAGGGTGACTTTCCTCGTGGGACGGTAAGGTTGGGAGGGACTAGGAGAGAGCAGGACAAAATGTCATGAGGAAGACATCACGATATACTGCTGCATGAAAATATAACCATGCATCAATGGTTTTATTGCATGTAACATTTCCATGAAATATTAGCATGTGAGAAGCATGTTTCTAAAAGGTTTTAAAGGATTCGTTTATTTAAACTGAAATATAAAATTCTGTCAATATTTACTTGTGTGTAACCTTACACAAAACTGTATGTCCATAGAAGATTTAAAGATTTAATCAAGTCATACGGATTCCTTTTGTTATAACTTAATGGGGCTTTTGTGTCATTTTTAAAGCTTGAAAGTCTTGTAAATGCAGGGAAAAGAGTAAGCAGTACATGTTTATGACTACCACTTTGTTTTACAGAACAAAGTAATACGGGTTTGGAAAGATGCAAAGGTGATAAAACAAAGACAGAATCTTCAGTACTGGGTGGAGTTCTAAGGGACATCTAAGTGCCAGGGAATGTCAATTTTCCACATCAGATCCCTAAACGTCTGAAGCAATTCGACCACAGCACTTTCCGCTGACTGTTTTGATTGAGTCCAGACCTCGGAAACAGCAGGGTCAGGTTGACACGATAACACGCTCTGCGAAACAGGAAAGGCTGAAGATGTCTCCCCTACAGCTTCAACAATGCCTCAGAAACACCTGTCCCTCTAAAAATAGCCACCTGAGTAGTGCGCAGACCCTGTCCACAAACCACAAGTCTCCACTATACTGTACACAAAGCATCTGCACAAGGGCTGTGTACGTCTCTACGGTCCATTTCACAAGTTCAACACTATTAATAAACGATAAACAAAAAAAAACAAGGGCCCTTGTAGGTTGTACCAAGGTTGTGGGGTGATTATTCTTCTACAAAGGGATTGTAATCACCTTTCTGTCGCTACAAGAACCAAAAATTCCTGTCTGGTTTATACTGTAAAAAATGGACTGTCATAATGAAAGCTATCATGCACGCATGAGATGTGGACTAAGGGATGATAAAGAAGGATAAATACTGTACAGTGGAAAATGAGATGTTGTTCTCCTTTGCAGATATAGGAGAAATATATGTTCTCTGCTACAGAAGGTGAGAGGAAAAAAGTCAAGGTAATGAGTATAGCACCAAGAAGGAGAATGACTTCAGAATGTATTTCCGATTGCGACTGTAGGGGGTCTGGTGGGAGAGAGATCGCGGTGAGTCTGCAGGTTGATTAAGCATGACTTCTTGGGCAGACCCAGAGCAAGCAAACAAACATTAGATAGTTTGCATAAAGAAATCATTGAGGAAATAAATCACCTTTCCCTTGTTAGCTATGTAAGAAAACCTAAAACAACATTACCTGTATTTTGCAATGAAAAAAGCTTTTAAATTGGGATATTTCACACTGATTTTTTAGACTGATGTCATTAAAAGTCATCAGTGGGGGAGATTATTCTGTGTTGTGTTATATAGCTTTGATGTGCTGAAAAGCACATACAGCTGGTTAAAATAGTTGGAAAAACAATTATACATTTAATCACCATAAAAAACACTTTTAATAACAATACAGTAAATAACTAAAATCCTAGTGAAGAGTTTTGGCATCATACTATTAATCCAATTTCATTTTTTACAGCTAATTTTCTCCTTTAGTCAGTAATATAAGCATGATTTCTTGTAATCACCATTTTAAACGCATTAGAAAGAGTAAATCAAACCGTCTGTATTCAGCTGGTTAAGCGGTTTGGTTTTAGTTGCTTGAAATTCAAGGTTGGACTGATGTTCTCAGTAAAGCTTTCTGGATCCTTCCTGAGGGTTGTAAATTATGAATGTCAGCTGGTTTAATACTTTGTTTTCTAATGTAATGACATTCATATATTTTAAAGCGAGGCTTGTGTGTCCAAATATGTTCTGAGTTGAAACCCATAAGATTACCCAAGGCAAACAAATGCATCAAACACACAGAATTAAACATCTCCCCTCTCTCACCTGTGGACAGAAGAACACACAATAACAACAACACAAGCCTCACCAGTGGTGGAGGAGATATTGACGTCAATGCTGATCTCTGGTATCCCTCCGTTCTTTAGTGAAGCCACACAGGTGTAGGTGCCAAAGTCGGTAAACTTGAGGTCGATGATGTCCAGGTTTGTGATTCCTGGGGCAACGTCTGGGTCAGTCTGGGTAATGACCATTCGCTCAGAGCTACGTAGCGGACGGCCATTCTTCAGCCAGCTGAACATTAGCTCCTCGGGTGGTGTGGCCTCCACCTGACAGGATATCTTCACCTCTCTGCCAATCTGGATGTTGTCATCGTTATGATAGGGGTCGGGTGTGATCCAGAAGCGTCCCTTCTTCAGAGCTGTGTGGATGCAATGAAAAGCCACAGATTTTTACCCAAACAGCTACAAAATAGACATATTAGTATGTTTATGTATTATATATATTAAGTATTTCAAACAACACTTTTATTGCACGCTTAACGATGCATTAAATGCAGTGGGTCAGTTTATACATACATATATATATATATATATATATATATATGAAAGGTCTTTGCTTAAGGTAATATCTGAAAATAACTATACAGTATGCTGCATTCCCCACAATTCATCCGTGTGGCTGCTTCAAATCTTTATCACTGCATCAAGCAGAATGACATAAAACTAGTAAATCAAAAAAATATCCAAAGGCTATTATCATAGTCTGCTGAATTTTGAATACACATTTAAAACAGACACTGCAGAACAGACTTCAGAATGATACCACAGAAGAACATTTTTTGAGAAAGGTTATGGGGAGGGGAAAGGTTCTTTACAGAACCATAGGAACCTTTTAGGAACCTTTATTTTTAAGAGTGCACATCCAAAACAAATGTGCTCTTAAAATACACCATCCTACCACCACTTTAAATAAGGTGAGAAATTAACAGACCCGAAAGACAGGAGCTATGAGGAGAACACTGGTATTACTTAGATGGGGAACTGTCAGGGAGTCTTGCTTTGTTCTTCTGTTTAACACAAGCTCAATCCTTTAACACTGACATTGAGAAGAGGTTTTACTTAACTGCTTTGACATACACAGCATTGGAGTGATGTAAGAACACACACACCTGACCCCATTCCATGCTTCTGAATATAAGCATGCTAATAAGTGAATCTTTGCACATTGGATTGACACATCTTTCTCATGTCTCACATTTGGAAATAGAGTGGCATTAGACAGACTGTTAGCTATTTTAGGTGCCTAGTGAGTTTAAACTACACAACAAAAAAAGAAAAACTTTCTATAATCTGAAAGCAATTTACTTAGCAATCTACTTTCTTTCTTTCTTGCTCTTATAGTAAGTGATTTATAGGTGCACATTAATCTGAAGAAGAAAATGTTTAGTATATTGCTTTACCTTTCAAACATCTTTCAATTCTGGATAATGTCATAAAATCATCTTATTTTTCAGCCCCTCCTCTCCCCGTCATAGAGTCCGCTTATTATGAGCCAGTTGCGTCATGATGGATAAAACGGCCCGCCCTACAAGCCTTTTCTTGGTAAATAACTTGTTCAACTCAGTAATACCTTACATTACAAAGATAAAATGGGTTACAAACATTGTTTCATACTGACCTTTACAAAAATCTTTGAATGTAAGTAAACCCTGTGCTGTTCCAAATCATCTAACCCACACCGTTACCAGAAATCTCATAAATATTAAATTTTGTTTGTTTTGACATTCGCTACGCTCATGGCTCTCCTCTCAACGACTCTCCTCTCAACAGGAGTACAGAGGCCAGAAACACACGACTAAATTTCTGTCCCTCTTGTGGATTTCCAAGCCCCAAACAAACCATGAATCTAACCAAAACATTACCATTTCGATCTTATTTCCAAGTCATTTTTGTAAATGCTGCGCGTGTGGTCCTAATTAGTTAGGAGTCCCTTAATTATTTAAAAACAGACTTTATGAGAGCTTATTAGCCAATTTATTAGCATGTGTTCTGCACAGTTTACAATCTGTAACAATTTGGCCTGTTAAGAAAGGATGTTTCAAGGTGGACCGTAAGCAACGATACCGGCAGAGACGCTGTGAATATCACGAGATAAAAGATAATGAAGAGCAGTAACTTTGCAGGTTTGCTGCATGCGAGGTTCAGCTCGGCAGGTTTCGCATCATTGGTCAATTTGCGACTTAATCAATAGCGTAATGCGGTTGCGGGATTGCTGCACTCCCTTTGGTGACCCCATAAAGCTTGCAGGGTGTTAATGGTCCAGCCCAGTTGCTACACATAGTTTCTGTCATTTTCAAAGAGCGCTGCAGGTGAGCAATTACCAAGAAACAAGCTGTGTAATCTGCTCAGAACATTGGAGTCAGGTTGCTACATGCCTTGTGTTTGATGATGCTTAATCCACTGTAATAACATCTCTTGAAATTAAAAAAAAAATGCTTAAAGTGGAAATCCCAACTTTTTACGTCTCAACTTTTAATGAGCTTTCCAACAGAAGACTCAGTCAAGGTGTCCCTAAGAGAAAACATAATGCTAGCTGTCAACCGTCTGCACCTGTAAATTAAGAACTACAAACGACTTCATTTTAAACTACCGTAATGCTTTTTGCATGACAAGCACATAATTAGCACACGCTTGCAATGTTCAAAGACATTATGTTATTGTATATATACATGTGGGAGAATATTGACACATGATTTTCAGGCGATTACGTTTTGGATGTGCTTTTCCTTTGTGTGGTATTAGAATTTGTTAGCTATTTCCTCAACTCAGCACCCACCACAGATCTTTGTCAACATTTCCTTGAAGCATTATATGGAAATCAATAACCCTTTTGACTATGCCTTTAGTTATGCTTTCATTGTAAAACAGTATGAAGGGAATGGTTGAAAAAAGTAATTTAAAAGTCTGCTTACGCTGATGAATAGGCTTGTGCTGTATATATCCACTTTTCTTTATTCCAATACCTTATATAATCTTGGGAATGGGATTGATGGTATCTTGGTATCTTTACACTATTTTTCTTGTCCATGGTCGTGTTTTAATAAATTGCCTCTTTTTAAAAAGCACTTGGTGTGTCGAGTTTGAGACACATCTTCCAGTACTGAATATCTCAACAGGGGTTTGTTATTAGAAAATAGAAAAGTATTATTTCGGCACATAACGGTCATTTCATTAAATGATTTTCTTTCATAATCTAAAACACAGTAAACCGCTTATCATTTTTTGGGCCTGGCGGGAGAAGCCAGCCGATCCAGATGCCATTCAAAACGCCCAATACAGAACTATAACAAAAGATGTTTCTCATGATATATAATGTATGATGCACCCTGTCTAACCTTCACTTATATACCAGGAAGTAGTACAAGCAACAAGCTCTATTAACAAATGAATGCGTGCTTGAATACAAATCTGTTATTAGCTGTAGTAAATCATCGAGTAACTGCACCAGTCTGCTAATAGTCACTGCCTCATGCTCATCTAAAGCAATCGGCTTCTCTAATGCCCATTTTGCTATTTAGTGAAGGAATAAGTCAAGTTGCGTGATGTACGAGATGGTGCATTTCTGCTACTGTTATGATCACTGCAGCCCTAACCAATTTAAAACAGCTTTACGTGCAGCACTTGCTCATTATCCTGCGGAATTGACTGGAATCAGAACACGAGCGGACAAAGATTTCACAAATGTGCCCTTACATTTCCATGCACTGCATAGCTCTAGACAATGGACATTGTGCATAGCAATTCGGCTTAGATAAACAGTCAACCTGAATGGCCGTCTCAAACACGATTCAGGAAGATGAAAATTTCCATATCAGAAATGAGTCCAATTTTGATGGCCATGGCTGGGGGATGGTAGAACCATCTCTGCATGCCTGTTTTGATTGCTTGGTGGAAAGTGGCCTGAACGAGAATTCATATCTCGTCTGTAAATAAATTAAAAGATGAGTTTCTATAGCAGAGTGCAGGCTCAGCAATACCTACCTTTCGATCACAGCCTACTCAACATCCGTCTCCAACTAATAAATATCTTATAAAGCACAATTCTGGTTCTTCTGCAGTTATCTGCAGAGCAGATCCTGCAACATTGGACATAATCTGCTGAGAAAGCTCTGTACTCGTACTGACAAGGCTCAATATTTGACTGATAGGTGGTGAAGGGTGGGGCGTGTTTTATTGATGATGCTGCCAGCGGGTGGTGGAACAAAGCTGTCAGAAAAGGCTTTACTTAAGGATGGATATATGGTCACGCCTACCTTGGTACTGAGTGACGTCTCATTACGACTCTCTCATCAGACCAGCTTGCCCCCAAGTAATCTTTGTTCGGCGTAATGGCTGAGTAAGCTTTCTATCTATCTATCTATCTATCTATCTATCTATCTATCTATCTATCTATCTATCTAGCTATCTAGCTATCTATCTATCTAGCTATCTATCTAAATCCTGAGTGCAACTTCAGACAAAAATAAATATAAGTAAAGTAGAAAAAGGTACAACCTCTATCATACCTTCATCCATAAACTGAACCTCAATGGTATAGCTTTCTCCCTCATCAGTGACCAGGAAAACAAATGTACCCATCACCCTGTCCACCGCCCCATCTGGCTACACATGCTCTTTTTCCCATCGCAAGAGAAAAGGTCATATTTTAAATGACCAGTACAGCTGCTATCCACAGAGCTTTGTACAGGCAGCCAGTAAAGTGTGTTGGGATTACCCAACTTCCAAACTTCCCATGTAATATCATTTTCTCTCAAATCCCTTGCTTATTTTGCCCAACAAATGAGATTCTGCCATCTGTGCAGCAAAGGAGCTGCTCAACTCAAGCTTGTAGCTGCCTCTGAAATTCTTGTATTATGAAACACTCCTCTATCCATGGAGCAAAATAATGGGCTTATCATAACTTTTTCTGTCCAATAGTGTTGATTCAATTCATACGAAAAGCATATAAAAAACTAAACGGCCAATGCTGCTAGAAAAAACTCATGATGGCCACAAGTGACTCGTAAAGTTGTAGCAATTATATTGCGACATTCATGTTTTCCACATGATGGACTACAAACCAAGTAGCTCAGAAAGATGGGCGATTTATCAAGCATAGCATCACGGCAAGGTGAACAGAACTGAGAGAATTACATTTTGTTGTTGCAAGCTTGTCTGAGTCAATTAATACATTCAAATGCCCTGAAAGTGTTAGAACAGGTTTGGATCGTTAGGTTCAAAAAAAGCAGTCAGACAAAATAATTGCATGTCCAATGTTCTAAAAAAAGTGGCTCTTTAGTGGCTCTGGATTCTCTGTTTCTGCAACAACAATTATGGAAAAGCAATCAGGACTAAAAACAGCCATCAAAGAATCAGTATATGTGAGTAAAGCCTTATAATGAAAAAGAAGCCTGAAATAATGTTTTAATATGACAATAAAGAAGATTAGTGGCTTAGATAAAAAGTAGAAATGTGTATATTTTTTTACCTATATATTTACTATTGTGGCATTTCTAAGATAAGAAATAATGTACTGTTTTGATAACTGACTGTATTTTATTCCGCTACAATAAGTTATTAAAAAAAAGTACATTAACTATATAAATAATTTATTATGTGAGAGAAAAGAGACAGCTATTAAAAAAAATATAAAAGTTGAGATTTTGTATCCAAAATTAAAAATTCCAATACAGGCAGGAGCAGATTTGGGATGGGAGCCGCTAGTAGGATAATGTATGCCAGGTTCGGTAAAAATGCTTGTATCCCTTATGAGATCAGGCTGAACATTCCTGTTTGAAGCCAAATAACCACTAGGAAAACAAAACAGTGACCCAAAGGCTCCTAAGATACAGATCACTGAAAGCATGCATATATCATCACATTACACCACACCGACATCATCTGAACAAATACATTATAACAGGACATTTAAAATCAGGCTTTCAAAACTAGAACTTGTCCTTTTTGTCATAAAATACAAAAACGGTATTTCGTTTTTTAGAATTGATACTGACTACCAACTAAACTACTCTTTACTGTGAGAAGGGAATTACAGGGTCATTCTTGATATGTGCTGTAGCCCAAAACTGATTTTATCTCTATAAGAATATAAGATATTTTTAGTTAAAATGAAATAAAAAAAGATCATACTTTATATTATATAAATATAACTATAGTATATAAATATATAAAAATATAAATTAAACAAAAAAACATGTGGAAAATGTCCTATGAAATAGCCAGTTGTTTTACTCTGTCAGTTACAACACAACATCTGTGGACATTGCATCTACATTTAAACCTAAACAGTAAACATTTTTAAAACCCCTCATTTAATTATTAATTTAAAAAATAAACATTGTCATTTTAATATTTTATCCAACATTTTAAGACATATATGATGGTGATATACACTGCATAACAGTAATGACCCCTCTGCACACAAGAGATTTCTCTCTCTTTGTAAGATCCTCTTCCCCTCTCCTGTCTGCTTCACCAAGATGATCCTCAGCAGAGGCAAGACATCTGACTCGCCTCTTACCCTCCAATTTCGCACAGAAACATAGCCCCATGAAAATGCGTAATCTCACCGCGTTCCCCAGCGCGGTGAGTTGACAGACAGAAAGGGATTCACGCTAAAAGCTGGACCTCCAGATGTGCAAACAGCTTTTTGTGCACACTGGGGATCAGACTTGAGAAGGAGTAACTGTGAAGCTCCAGCAGCTGCTCCAGCTGGGGATCGTAAAGCTCCTTCCTAAAGAATCCCCCACATACACACAGATGCCAGAAAAAGCAAATCCTCTCCATTTTACTCTTTTTTTTTTTGGGCGAAATGTAATTTGTGAAAATTATGGAAATGTTAATTCCATTCATTATACTGGGTAATGACGTTGTCTTATCTATTTACAGTACAACACGTTTCTGAGCAGGGTTTCTAAAACCTTCAACAAATTATCAAAATTACATGAAGAAACGAAGGTGCTTAAAAGGGTTCTTCAATTATATTTACGCATTTATCCAAAATGACTTGTGCATCCAAGCATGTTCCCTTGAAATCAAACCCACAACCTTTGTGCTATTTACACAATGCTCTACAATTTCAGCGACCTGAGTTTTTTTTATTGCTGCAAGGCCATAGAACTGTTTTTGGTTTCCCAAAGAACCTTTCATTCAACCAAATCTTTTTTACCTTTATATACTGTAGTTTGTACATTTTATGCACAGAAAGTATCTGTGGAAGGTTCTTTTTGAAACCACACAGCACAACAAAGAACCTTTCAGGAACCATAAATTGTAATTGTTTACATGTACATGGTCACAGCACCTATATGCTTGCACAATTTTCTTTTTTTACAACCAAGTGAATTTATTGTAAGGATTTTTCTTTGGTGCTGTAACTTTTTCCAATTTTGGAAGAAACTTCAGGCAAGTTTCACCATATGTTGAACTTGGCTGTGTAGATTTCAGCTCTTATTCAGATCTGTTTGTCGGAAACAGGAGGTCTGGCCCGTTCTACTAAAAATGTTTGTCTAAGGAGATTCCAGGGCTGTATGCTTGATTATCTAGCTAAAGGAGTCAAACCGTTTAATTAAAAGGTGGTGTCAACATATATTTATATTTTAATAACATATTAACTATTTAAGCATCTTTGTCCTCTGACAACAGCTTTGAACTACAATTTAATGTTTTTTAGCAGAAATGTTCACTCATCAAATCATAGTCATTATTCATAACTGTACACTACATTCATGCATATATTGTTGAGATGTTTATTACCCCCAAGTACTGTTATTTTGTTTCCGTGCTAATCATCAAGTAATTCATTATGCGCTGAAAAATTGTGATAGGCAGTCTGTAAAACGCTGACAGCCAATCGTGAGGGATGTAAAACTTTCTTCTGGAACAATAAAACAGCGGGTGTTCTCTTTACTGATGGCTCTTGAAATTGACAGCAGCACAGCTTGCTACATCAAACATGACTAAGAAGCCTCAAGGCTTCGTTTCTCACCTCTGACAACAATGTTGGTGGATTTCTTCGCAGGATTGCCCACGTTGTTACTGGCCACACAGCTGTAAACGCCAGCTTCTTCAATAGAGATGGCTGGTATGGTGAGGGTTCCTCCATTGAGAACGCTCTTCTTTGGAAGCTCTTCACCGTTCCTTACCCACATCAGGGTTGGGTTGGGTTCTCCTCCGGAGATGATGCAGACCAGTGTCACTGTCTGCCCGGGGTTGGCCACAATGGGGTCTTCCACAAGGAGCTTAATAGATGGAGAAGCTGGGATGAAAAAATGAAGGGAATTAAGAGAAAATTAATCCAGGGTTTTCACGAAAAGAACTTATTTTCTCACCCAGATTTGGCTCATGAATATTAATTATGTGACGATCACCCATTACCCTAACTGATTTGCTGAAAATTATCGTACATTTACAGCATGTGTTTTCATGCAACTTTACAAGTTATTTTACTTTAGCTAGTTACATTTTATTTAATTTTACTCTCAATTAAACTATATATTATTATATAGGGCAGTGGCCTGGGCCCTGTGAATTTTAGCAATGCCCCTGCGTAAACCCAATGGGCAATTAATCAAATGAAATCACATACCCAGAGTACATGCAAGCATACATTATCACTACATGGTCAGAGTAAGAGCTAATAGATTTTAAAGAAAATGAAAACAGCTGTGGAGCGTGTATATTTGTTTACAACAAACGCCAGGGGCATGACAGCTTTTAGATAAGAAAAAATCCACTTATTTCATTACATACCATCACTTTTAACATTTAAGGGTCACCTCTGGGGCCACTCCATACTTTCTAGAAAAGTGCGATATGTGATAATTTGCAAAATAATACGAAATACGGTTGAAGAATTCATCTCACATTCTTTACGGGGGAAAAAATCATCACTACAACTTCTGATATCAGTCTTTCTGCTACATGCATTAACCGAAAACTGACTATACATGACTTTTTGAAGAATTAAAAAAATTCTGGTATTGCAAACTATTAAGATATGCATCTTACGCATTACATGCGCAATCGCATGTATTTCGATATACTACTCAGCCACCTAGTCACCTAGAGCACTCGTGCATTAACTAAAATGAAAAGTGGAATATTTTCTCATGTCTTTATTTTTTCACAGCTGACACCCAAAGACATGGCTTTGCACTGGCCCATAATGCACCAGGTGACCACATTCAATCTACCAACTCATGTCACACACAATCAAAGCATTCCTCTAACGGCTCCTCCCCAAGGAGATCCAGCATGCTGTGCTGTAAGGGCCTTCAAGTTGGCAAAGCAATCAGTCAAGCCACGGGATTCTGCCGCGATCATCATCAACCAATGTGTTGCCAGAAATACGCTGAGAGATGGGAAAAAAGTGAGAGAGAAGGATGGCACGAAAAATTAGAGCGGGGGAAGTGTGGGTAGAAGATAGAAGAGAAGAAGAAAAACAGAGATGGCCAGAGGAAAAGGTCTGCCGCCTGTTCATTCTCTAATGGATCCGTAAAGGTCAGGTCTTAGCTGCGGTAGCAAGTGAAGTCCACAGAGACAGATAAGAAGCACGGGAAGCCGCTGGGCCATTTCCTTAAGAACATGGTTTTGCCATGAACTGAATTAACTGAGAGGCTGATGGTGAAAACATCAGCCTCAAGCAGTTTCTCTAGTCATCAACAGACCACAGAAGAGGAAAAAAGCACTAACAAGCCTTTAAATATACCAGGCATAACATACGCAACAACACACGCGCCACTCACAGCTTGTTGATTATCAGACCACACAGCACTTGTGGTGACAAAAGCCTCGGGGCACTTGCTTTCCGAAAGCAGTTTTCTGCACTGTCAGTTGGTCGCGTGTACTTTTAACTCGTCGGACGGTTGAAACGCAGCAGCAGGACTAAAATAACACACAACGTGACAGCCCAAGAGAAGGTTCGATACGGGTCGCACCTGTTTTGTTGGTGAGTCGGAAGAGAATGCTCTTGTCAGGGATGCCACAGACGCTGCGAACGGAGGCAGTGCACGTGTAGTTGGCATAATCCTGAGGACGCAGGTTCTTTAATTTGAGGATCTTGGTCTCACCCTGTGAAAAGAATTCAAATGACCTTAACCTTGAGTTTTTGTAATTCTTATATGTGTGAATAATGTGATAGATGTTGGCTGGTCTGGACATGCTGATAAGCCTCGGAAAAATAAGACACAAATAAACAAACAAACAGTCATTAAAGGGATAGTTCGTTCAAAAAGTGATTTTGTAATCATTTATTCGCCCTCCAAACCATGCAATAAAAGTGAATATTGACCAAGGGCTGTCAAGCTCCAAAAAATGACAAGAAGCACCATGAAAACAGTCTATTAGACCAATATGTTATGTCCTCTGAGGCCCTATGTAACCTTTATGTGAAGAACAGAATGCAGTATTATATTTTTCAATGCACATATTTAAAACACATGATGGAGATTCATCATTTATTTCAATAGTATGGATAGGATGCAGCATGCACATGTTATCTGACAAACATCTTGTGAAGAGCAACATGAAGGTGAGTAAACAAAAACAGTCCCTGTTATTTAAAAGGTCTTATACTTGCCGGCAGTGTTCTCATACAGCAAAAACTTCTATATACTGAACATATTCAATATGCATTGTTTCGACCATAGCGACGAGACATTCAAAAAACATTACAAAGTTTAAAAAATATCTTTATTGATGGGCTTTGAAAACCACTTTGAACGTCTTGTGCAGTTTATGCACTTGAAATAAATAGCTTGTTTTGGACAGCTGTTCTGCACACAGTTAATTAATCAGTCTTACAGTGTGCAGTATTATTGCAATTCAAAGAGGTTTGTCCACAAATATTTTATTCCATATCAGGTCAATTTCTATTAACAGCGTCTACAATTTTTTGACAACTCCATCAGTTATAGTGACACCATTTGATTTCAGAACCTTCAGTGCCAGGAACCTTGACATTATTCGGGGTGTTGATCCGCTTGCTAACCCGAGACACTGTCAGAACATTGCGGTGCATTAATTACATATTCATAGTTCTTCAGGGGGTGATGGATGAATAAAGGCCATTCCAAATAACATGCAAAATCACCTGTAAGTGCACAGGCTAATGTTCCGTGATTGATTCTCTGTGGGGAATAAAACGATTGAAACGTGTCCTAAAATACCCTTGTCTTATGACTAATTACCGGGATGGGCCAATCACTGTGCTGTATCAGATGTGACAATCAGCTGTGTTTTGAAAGCAGTTCTGTCAGATCTGATATGCTTCCTTCTGGACAAGATAACACTTTTGATGTCACAATGTTGCTTGCTCTTTGTCTCTCGTGATTGGCTGTTCGTCTCGTATGATGGTAACTTTCATGCAAAAGTAATGACGCTCATCTGAAGTTCTAAGCCAGCCATGCATTTGTATTAGAGTTATCGGGGTTAAACGTAGAACTGACGTCAGCAATGATGCAGGTAGTGTCACTGATTTTTCACGTCACACACAATAATTTGAATGTGTCAGGGCTGTTTCACATATTTACATGCGAAACGAAGAAACAAATTAATGTGAAAATACAGGACGTGACTCAAACAAGTCGAGCCAAGAGAGAAAATCGTTATTAAGGGGTGTTGTAGTGGAGTTTAGTTGTTTGGGGTTGTCAAGCAACTTGTCGCGCACACAGCATTCTCACTTCTGGGGGAAATCAGCCTTTAAATGGCTTACTTACATAGTTGCCTCTGCATTAAGCTGAGATAGAAGAAAGTATTTTAGCATTAAAAAAACGTACGCACTTTAGCCTGATCTCAAGTGTTACACAAGATGAAGCCGTGGATTTATTTGAGGTTTGCTTCTATCTGTTCCAATTAAAAACAAAAATAATTTTAATCTAATGAGATTAAAAATCTTTCATCTGTAAAGTATTTAGTTCTCTTTAAACAGAGTAAGCATCGCTACATAGCTATTTCATACTGTAAATAAACCACTTTTTTGTTGAATCTCCTAGAGAAAAACAAAACTTAAATAATACGACTCATGCTGTACCATACCGTACCTTCACATGAGGTAACGCACACATGGACCATCAACTGATATTACCACTTTGTATACGGTAAGACCGAACTAATGTCTTACCTGTGTGAAGAAAGGCTCATAGATCTCCACACCTTTGTCAGAACCCTGGGACAGAAATTCCCTCCCCCGTCTCCAGCTGTAGCGCACTGGGGGATTAGAATTGGCAGCACACCGTAGGAACACTGTTCTCTCATAGTAGAACTGTTCTTTCGCCTCTCCTATACTCTGGTGGACCGTCACGATGGGGTCATCTAAATCTGAAATTCAAATGGATGGGGTTGGTCACACTGTTCCAGCAATTCCCTAATGCAAACTTCTGTTTCAATGGATGTATTGAAAGAGCATCTTACAATTATTACCTTAATAACAATATTAATGCTGTATATTGTGTCTCTCTGGGAATATTTACCGCTAGAGAGCAAGAGCCTTTGTATATACAGGGCTTGAAGTAAGAGTGAGTGAAGTATGCATGAAGATGACAGAAGTATGGATGTGAAATATGACAGAATGTAAATAAATAGAAAACTGGGTCGGGGTAAACAAATACATTATATTTAGACTGAATGCTTCAGTTGATGAAAGACATATGTTAGATGCTCTAGTCTAGACAAACGCATATGGCACAGTCTTACAGAAACAGGCGTGTCCCATCACTATCATTAAATTATTCTTGAATATATTACGAAAATGTTGAATTGTGGTAATTATCACTGTGATAATTATCATTTTGTGATTGGAAGCGGGTTCCTTTAGCTTGTACATAGCATCTGTAACCATGTATATTTACAGAATACTGAATCTATACTAAACTAATTGTATCTTTATACTTGCTGTTGTTTTGTTGTGTATGTGTGTATTGAAAGCTTCAAAAACAAAACATTTGTGCAAGCACATAATGGTAGCAGGTCATGGGTTTGATTCCCAGGGAACACACACAGTGAAAATATGTACTTTTAATTAAGTGTAAGTTACTTTAGATGAAAGCATTAACTTAATGCATTCATGAAAAGTTCCAAATGTTCACTGTATCTGAAGTCATTTTAATCAGCTGTGCTTCACTGTTCCTTTCCAAGCTGCTCATAGACGAACTAATTCACTGGATTGCTTAACAAGCCAAAAACTACTTCATTTAAGAACTAAGCTCATAAAAACCTAACTTATTGAAGTGTATTGACTTCACAATTCCTGTAGCTTAAATAGTTGTTACTGTATCAACTCCAAGGTCATGGGTTTGATTCCCAAGAAACACACACCTATGATGCACTGTAAGTTGCACTGGATAATAAAAGCTCACCATAAATGCATACTGTATGTACAGTACAACCTAAAATATATATACATATATATATATATCTTCTATTCTTTTAATATTCACTCATTAATTGGCAATTAAATTGCATGTATTGAGATCACATGTCATTTGTTTTGAAACACTCAAGCAGTATGCAGTCCATCTCAAAATTGTGATAAAATCTCAGTCACAACCAAATTAGTTTTGTTTAGCATTTTAGTTGGATCAGATGCAAAATCTGTAAATTAGTACACCTGGAAACTTAAACCCCCCTTAAGTGAGCTACAAAACACATGCATTAACCGCAGGTACATTCATTACATTACTACATAACTCAAATGAACGACCACTTGCAGTTGCAAGTATTTTTTTAAAATGTACTTTTTTTCAAGAGCTACAATAATTATCACAGAGTGCTCCAGTGAGAAACCACGTGCCTTTACTTCCCTCAAAGTTAAAAACCTTTCTCAGTTCAGATTAATTCTGGCTGCTAGTAAACTCTCCACCTGTCAGTAAAACCTTTTAAAACCTTTATTTCTGCTGTCTCCGAAGAGTAATCACCCCCTAAACAGACAGAATTGGCAGGACTCCAGATTTCCTGTGTGGCAGGTAAGATTTTAATGCTAAACCACAAATGTTCTAGTATTATTAGCATAAAGCTGCCCAACCTGCTATTAGGACCAGTATGGCTGGTCACCAGCATACATTTACATTTGAGTGTGACTTTAAATTTCTTGGAACACTTTGAGGTTTAAATGGGGGAATCTAAACTCAGTTATTCCATGTCTGACTTCATCTGGAATGCAGCATAAGCTGGCCCTTTGTTTAACGTGTTAACTTAATTAACTTGTTTAACTTAATTAAAAAATTATGAATGTCAAGAAACTTAGATTTATATATGATTCAGGGATGGGATTTTCAAAATAAAAGCCTGATAAATGCCTGACTTACGATAAAATTAAAAACACAGATCGAATCAACAGTGACTTTTACGATCACCTTAAACGAATGAATATCGAGTGGAGTCTAAAAAGACAATGGTGTCACTCCAGATCGAAGAGTTCACTTGTTTATCGGCAGTACGTTGGCTGTTCTTCATCATTGACATGCGTTTGAGCTTTGATCACTGCATTAGGAGTTGCGCGCCTCTGATCGATAAAAGCAAGTGCCCACCAGCGAACAGTCCACCGTGAAGCTGGAATAAAAATGACAAGCTGAGGCTTGTTCTCTAATTCAAGGGTAATGACTTGCTCCTCACTGCCTCCCCACGGCAATGCCGCCTGCCATCGTCCATCGCTGCTCCTATTCATCTCTCCGCTCTACCGTAAATCACTTTACAACGTCTATGGCTTCTGCGTGTCTGCAGGGAACACACGCAGCACACGACTCCTTCTTTGACAGGCCATGATAGCTTTTGATGGTTCGATGGCAGATGAATAAAGCTTTGAAACTTTGAATTCTGGAGGCAATGTACTGACGACGACGCTGCTTTGAAGCGTATTCCTCATTTTCATATCAGTCATTTCCCTCATTCATTAAATCCATCGTTTAATGCATTTTCTCACCTATTCAAAGACATGCATTTGGAAGATAACTGAGAGTTGCCCACACATACAGTACGGTATGCACTTATGGTGAGTCATGTAATAAATGTTGCTGTTTGGCTTTTGATGGCCTAGGAACTGTACTAAACAAGAAAAAACATTGAACAATGCATGCTTCATTTAAGCCCACCTATTACAAAAATGTCTGATCACATTGGAGGTAAATGATTGCAAATATAATGCGGTAATGGAACATGGAAAAAGGCTCATATAACATCAGTGAGTATTTATTTGATTTTAAAAACTCATTTTTACTGGAAATAGTGAAAATAAAAGAGATGGAGACGGTTAAATTTAACGATTCTTTTGTAGATGCCTCTTAAAAATTCCTTTGTTTGTTTTTATTACTTAAATATTTGGAAATTAGAATTGCAAAGAACTATTCTTATTGCATATATTTGCCCAAAGCAGTTTGTTGCTAAGTGATGATCTTTTCAGATTTATTTAACAAAACAGATGCACGTCACATCAGAAATGAATGCAATACAATTCTTGCAATAGATGCATTTAATGCAGCACAGGTGGCAAAAATGCAATGCAATAAATGGCCCTTACAATATTTGACATGCTACTAATAAATAAAAGTTGTTCAATAATATATTTTATTTTTTATTAAATTTTGTATTAATTAATTTAAATGACAGTTCATTCATTAATTTATTACAGCAAAAATCAGTTATAATTCTGTTTTTAAAAAATCTTGCTTTTCAACTCTTTAAGCATTGCTCAGCATTGTGAGATGAATTGCTTGTGATGTTTCCCATTTGTAAGTCGCTTCGGATGAATGCATCTGCAAAATGACTAAATGTAAATGTAATGTGTATCTTAACTACACATTGTCACATGAAATACCAGTCAGTAATTACACTGATTTAAGCCTCCCCAGCCTGTAGTACAAATAACAGTAACAATTCTATTTAGAGTTGGTTATAACTGAACACTAAAAGCAATAACTTGAATTTCAGTGAATGAGTCAGATGAATTCAGAACCGCTCAGACTGATTCATAAGTGTCTTTAATTTAATTTCATCAGAAAAAAAAGCTAATAAGAGTCACTGGTCTGTGAATTGGATTATATTGGTTGCGCTGTATTTTTGCTGTTGTATGCAATAAGCATTGACAAAGCAACAGAAAAGCATATCGTCTATTTATTATATTTGTAATATTTTACATTTAATTTAGACCACAAGCACACAACTTCCTTTATCTCACGGTGCTGTAAATTCAGCCTTAATATTGTTTTCTTGTGCGTCTGTGCTCGCCATTGTCATTAACACATTTTGTTCTAGACCATTAAATGACCTCATAAGTGAATAAAGTGTTTTGTAAGTAGTTATTTAGCAGATGCTGTTGTCCAAAGCAACTCACAGTACATTTATTGCAGGGTAAATAATTGCTCAAGGGCACAAAGGTTATCACTCATTGCTAGCTTGGCTCAAAACAGGTCAGGGTTTGGCTGGTAAGCGCAGCCCAGTTAGCGCCCGCTGGTAGATGCCGTAAATACACCATCTGGTTGCAAAAAAACATCTTTCTTTATTGATGGCAATACAAAAGTGGGCAAACATTAATAAAACACACTTTTTTACAAGCAAACTAGATGGGGAATCGGGGAATTGCCTATTAGCAAAATGGCAGATTTCCAGTCACACATTTATGGGGGGTCCTACACCACCGACCCACTTGATTAGAGATATAAATGTAATGCTAACAGATAACTTTCTTTAAGTTTTATAAACCTTTTTTGAGTGAAAAGCTTTCTGATTATCAGTCCTAAACCTTAAGCCACTATATCACCCTGTTTTGTTCAATGCTATTTTGTTTAATTCAGATATTGTGCCAAAGTAATGGTGTAATATATAGTTGAGATTTGTGCCTTTGTCTTACTCTAAACAGTTAGTGGGAGATGTATTAACATTATAGCCTATTATAAACAATGCTGGAACATCGTCTGGTTGAGATACATTATTTACATTACTCTGCCTTAATGCTTAATGAGTGAAGAATTAAACTACTATAGTACACTGCCTTTGTTGATTTTTATACTCGCATACACACACAAAAGATATAGAAAAGTGTATGTTACATGTTACAGGTCACATTTTTAAATTTTTTTATTTTGATTAGCATAATACATATAGGCTACACCCATTTAATTTAGTTTTTTAATAAAACATTTTAACAAACAAGATTTTTGTGCTCTTATCTAATTAGAATACTCAATTAATCTTTTAAATAATTGTTATAGTTATTGTATATAAATAATTGCTGTAGTAATTACAGTCATCAATATAGTACTTTGCGATGCTACCATTGGAAATATAGCTCTTCTTTCTTGGTTTAAAAAACAGATCTGAGGTTACAACAGAAACTTCTACTATACAGCAACGGCTATCGCTTTCCAACTGATTATTCTTGATTCAGAACTTAAGGATTTAAGTGGAGCGCTGGATCAAGGTTGAGTATCTGTCATAAAAGCCAAAGAAAGATGCAGAGATAGTCAGCAAAGGCTAATATCAAGCTATCGTTGACTCGCAAGAGCACGTGTCAAGTGTGCGGCTTTCTGCCGACAGGCGGAAGAGCTCGTTAACTCACAGTAGACGTCCACTCGAATGGATTTGATGGCCGGGGTGCCGAGGCCATTCTCAGCCTTACAGTAATAGCGGCCGCCCTGGTGCCTCTGGATCCGGGTTATGCGCAGTGTCTCGTTGAATACGCTGGAGTCCTGGAAACGGTCAGTAGCACTGCCTGCTGTCTTGGTCCATCGTATCTAAAAGAGGAGGAAGGAGGAAACAAAAAGAACATCAACTAAGTAGTACAGAGGATATAAATAGGTCAAAAAGAACAAATTACTTATGCACTCATGCCTTCTCAAGGTTGAACAGTTCCGCATCAATCAATATTTCCTCTGAAACATGATAAATAAACTTCACACACGTTTGCATCTGTGATCCAGAGGAGGAGGATGACTCACAGGTTGCTCATTTGTGTAGGAAATGGAGTGAGAAGGAGGTTAAGCATATTGGCACACTGACTAAAAGCAGAAGGACACCATTATGACACTGCTGAGATTTAAAGGTATCATTAAACGACAGTCAGCATTCATTTTTACTTGCAAAACTCAATTATCTGCCAGAAATTGTTCAGCAAGTGAAAAGTGGACGTTTTATAACAAAACACTGTTGAGCCAGACCTGGAGCATTCTACTGTACCCCAATGGTATTGTGCACAATTTACTAAGTACAATCAAAAACACTGAGTCAATGTCCTATTAAATTGAATTTTACAACGTTTTAAAATTCTAAAGTGCTGCCAATTAACAAGACAAATAGTAAAACTGAATACAGTACTTGCATTAGGGCCACAACAAAAAAAACTGCTGCGTCCATCATGTTTTTTAACATCTTATTTAATTGCCTGATTAACATTTTAGTTAAACAAACATTGTGTATATACCAAATAGTAATTACCTCACGTTTTTGTCATCAAGACAAACAAACACGCACAAACAAATATGGCGTAACCCTGAGGAAGGCATGGAGAGACCAAGAAGAGAAAGCTGGGGGCAGAGAGAGCAAGACAGAAAGAGAGAGAGAGGTTCTGTAGCTCTCTGTGTACACTATCTGCCAACCATCCAGGCAAGTGGAGCAAATTGGCCATTCAGGCCTGGCTTGGCCTTAGTCAGTCCTGAGTGAGACTTACTGTGTAGATGACCTACATTACAACAGAACCCTCCTTTATCAACCCGCCGCTCAAGAACCTTAGAGGCAGGACCGGTCCGGCTACAAAGATCAATGCTCCGCCTTCCTCTTGCAAGTATCAACATCCTCATTCCAAATATTAGCGTCTCTCCTTCATAACTGGAAGCATTTTCAGCTTTTTGCCTAGCCCTCAGTCTAAGAAGATAAACTAGTGGCTTACGTCTAAAAGTCCAAGAGAGTCGTTACCTTTGGAAGGGGCAGAATTAAATCCATTTTATGCTTTGCTGGGGATGGAGGGCGGGTAGATTTGTTTACATACAAACTGGATGTTGGTCAGGAATAACGGTGTATTGGAATTCATGGGGCTTAGTTACGCCGGCTTTCTTTGTAAGCTGGAACAGTAAATAAGGCAGCTAAAGAAAAGTGCTTAGCCCGGTATGTCTGCATGTGTTGAGGTAGACTATAGCTGACAGCACAGAAAGAGGAATTCTAACTTTCAGAGGTACGAAAGTGGAACAGGGTGATTTTTCTGTACTGTACAAGGAACAATAACATCAAATCAAATTAAAATTCTGTCATCATTTACTTGACTGTAATTTCGGCGTATTCCTTAAACAGAGATATTAAATGGCTTCAGAGGACTTGAAAAATGTTTTTATGTGTGCTTTCAATGTCTGGAAAAGAACAGCACAAACATTTTCTGCACTGTGAACTTCTCCTTTCTCAGAGGAAAGATAAAAGCCAAATGGGTTTGAAATGACTTGAGGGCGAGTAAATTATGACAAAATTGTGAACTATTTATTTAAATGTAATTTTGTTCATTTTAATTATATTATTTTGTACACTTGTGTGACTATTATAAGGACATTAATAATCGGCTATAGTACCAAACAAAATGTTTGAGCAATAAAGTTACTCAGATTCTAATGAGATTATTGTTATCCCTCAGATTCAACTCAGTGAGATCACATGGCTCATTAAAAAGACATCTGCTAAGACTTCAAAACTGTATCAAATAAAGTAACACAAATAAATCAAAAGTCTTCTAATATATTTGTGTATTAGTAGAGATCGTGATTCAAATGATAGGATGGGAGTGGGAAGTGAAAACAATCTGAAGGCAACACACTGTCTTCACAACCATAGTGCCTCCATAAATAGTCATAAGTCTGTGGAGATGACAGACCTCCAGACCCTATGTAACACACTACAGAGGAAAATATTATTCTGGGGAAAGGGGAGATATGAAATTTTTTACATTACAGTCACTGCAGTCACAGCTTCAGATGGAGCGGACCGCCCACAGACGCTACCCGTCGATGCATATTGCACAGAAAATGCGCTAATCTGATGTCTGACCTTACATAAAGTAAGGGTGCGTTTTCTTAAAGTACTGTACTCTGTGTATCTGCATATTAGCCTTTCAACTGTTTTTTGTATAATGTTTCATGGAGAGTGACATTTAATTAATGTTTTCATGCCTTGTCTATTACAGTGGTATATCTAGGAGTACTCCGTCCTTAAACAGCATGTAAAAAACTGTGATTTTTTTTTACTGTGATTTCAACTGTGATTGACTAATTTAAATCCCAGTCAGATGGCTCTTCCTGTCTAAGTGGGCCGTTCTAGTCAAGTTTAAGCTGAAAAAGATACTTTTGCTGCAGTAAGAATTGTAATTTGTAATTTGGAAAATTATCTTTAAAGCATTCAATAACTTAATAAAATATTACAAAAAGAGAAATTATGACAAAAAATGATGAAGGTGCTGTTATCTAAAAATAACAGCCTTTTTCTGTTTAAATTGTCAAGTCAGGGTTCCTTTCACTGTGAGGTTTAAGTGGCTCAGTGCCTCAGACTGCCTGAGCCAGGACCCTGATGAGAGTTCAGTGACGATAGGCCCAGTATGTCAAATGCAGACAGAATGTGCCCATAAAGAGCTCTATATATAGCCTCCAGCTCCCTCAGTCTATCATAAAGCAGTCCTGGGCTTCTCTTGCTCTGGCTCTCATTGTGTGTGGGAGGAACTGAAACAAAAGTACTAGCCAAACCTTAGAAAAGGATGTTTTAAAGGCTCACAGTAATTACTGATTAATGTTCCTCAATGTGAATGAAGATTTCACTGCTGCACGGCCAGAGAACCGATGACCCTGGTGCTAATTTGACTAAGAGAGATTTTGGAAAAGAGCCCAAGATAATTATTCATTAAGACACAGTGAGTGTGTCTAATCTGAATTTCGAGCCCTAGACTGAGAATACCAAGAGGTAAGAACTCTTCTGCACTGATAAGTCTAGTCACGTGTCATTTAAATGCAGTCATTCAATGAGTCGGTTTACTGGATGTTTCTGCTCTAATATTTTCAAACATGTTTTAAAAAAATCAACTCTAATACAGAAATCTTTGTTTAATTGTAAATGTATTTGTTTAAGTGTACGAGTTTGTGCAAGATAAATATTTCTGTGATTAAAAAGTAGATTATAGATCTATTTTTAGATAGTAGATCAGATTATATTATGCATTTTTGCAAAGTAGACATGACTGTAGTTAAAGTAACTTTTCAAGTTCCTCTTAACTTTACTGACATTGGCTCAGGCAGGTCTGAACTCAAATGAAGCTTTAATTATAAGATGACATCATATCTTGCAAAATATGACACATCACTCTGTCGCATACTTCAAAATCTCAGCAGAAGCAGTGGACCATCCAGGTATTTCTTGAATACTGATTTCTGAATACTGAGGATTTGGACAGGATTTTTCCTACAGCATACTACTGTATATAATAGAGAATTATAGGCACATCCGGGTGCAAGTTACATCAATAAACCAAGACAAAAGTATACCAGTGTGTATATACACACATATACCTGGAAATAATCAGTGTGTGGTAACAAAATAATGATAAGGACATAAAACAAAAACATTAAAATAAACCTCATAGCAGAATAGTGACCAAATACTGTCATTTCAAGTGTCTACTGTTACTTGTAATGCGTTTAATTAAATAAGTAATTTACATAAGAGTTCTAAAAATATAGTGTATGACAGTCTGTCCACAATGGCAACATACAGAACCATACAATATTTGCACAGAATGTCTCACAGATCTGAGCTGTGCTGGTTGTGTTTGTGCTATTTTACAGGATTTAATTAATGGACAATGAATGTTTAACTGGTGCTATAGTACACTATCCAGCACCCAACTGCACTACTTCATACACTAACTAATTAGGTCTGGAAATACTGTCATTATTCAGAAGTTTCTTGTGATAAATTTTTCCAAAACCGGGATGGCAGGATTGCTTTAAAGCCAAAAAGTAAATTCATTTACGCACAAGATAAACGAGTCAGCAAAGCCAGAGATGGGACATCGGTACAAGTTCATTTATTTAAAATGAGGCCACCAGCAAAAATATTCTATTTACAATGAGGGCTGGGAGGAAAAAGCAACACACAGCATTTAAAATGCATTAGGGTTCCTCAGCCAAAAAACATTGCGCCGACAGCTTGTTTAAACAATTAAAACAGCAAATCGTCAAAATTATCAATCACGAAACTCAGAATTTATCACTTTAAAGTGATAAATGAATTTTACTTTTCTACAAGTTTGTCCGTATTTCTGTTTCATGTTGTAGGAGCTGACTAACCTACCCTGACATACTGTAATGAAACTTTTAAAGGTTTTCATTACAGTAATTTCCAGTTTTAATTTATCCAGAGACAAAACTGGATGAGTATGCAATGGCAAGCAACTGTAAATCCCACAATTAGGTCGTCTTTTTCCTGTAACCTTGGGTAACATTTTCCTTTTTAAGCACATAACAGATATTGAATGGCAATAAATGAAGGGATGACTTATACCATCGAATAGCCAATAGCAAACATTGTTTTGGTCTCACTGCGTCAGGGTGCTAAAATCTTTTTCTGGCATGACATGCATTTTTGCTCTGGAGAAGTGCCCTCAGAAAAGCATTTGTATTGATTTTTCAGCCATCAGAAATATAATTTGTTAGTGAGTAATTTTCATTTGAAAACACTTTTTATGTTTTCAATTATAATGGATTACATTTTTTTGCTGCCTATAAGCAGGACTGTGTGAATGTCTGATGATTTAATTGTTGTGGATACAGATGCAGTAAATACAGCCACTATAGCAATTACTGTAGTTATCACATTCATTATCCATTATTATTAATAAATCTGGCTTAATATAATTTTATAAATAAAGTGAAATTTAGGTTAAGAACCTATTGTCTGTTACATCATTGTTTAGTGTTATTAAATTTTACATCACTAAAAATTAAAAGTCACTGAATTTTAACAGTAATATTTAAATAATCATTTTAAAATAAATGTAAATAAATAGATTATTTTTAAAGTGTTACTTTAAAAGGCAACATACCTAAAAAGGACCCCTACCCATTTATTATTTATCAAAATGTTTAAAATTATTTTTTGAATTATTTTTATACATTATAAGGTTAATATGACCACACAAAACAACACAAACTCAACCTGCATTAGTGGCAAACAAAAGTTAAAGACGGCCATTAAAAAAATAGCTATTTTCTCTCACAAACCGTGAGCAGAATGCCAAATAAAGGCTTACCTCTCGACTATGACACTACACAGTCAGGAGGATTTCTTAGTAAACATTTTGAATGTGGGACTCTTGCTAGCATTCTGAGGTCTGACAGACATCCACAGGGAATCTCGGAGTTCGTCTGCAGTTGCGCAGATTCTGTGATTTCCCCTGTGGCTGTCTCCTCTCTGCACTCACTCACTGGGGCTGCTCTTCCTCTCCACTGAAAATGCAGCAACGAGACTGAGATGAGAGGTGTAGAGTGCTGTCTATCTGTAACCACACACAGGCTATGGGACTGATAAGCCCTCTGTAGAACACGCTGAGGAGAGGGGCATTGAGAGAATTAAGACCACTTCACTGAGGGTGAAATGGAGAGTGCTACAGCGAGTTTGGAAGCCTAACAGACGAATAATATGTACGTGGTGCATCACTGTGTTATTTTGGTATCTTTCTATGATACTCATGTAGTGTCCATTTGAGCTGAGAAGCATAAATGTGATTTAGGTTTTTTTGTATTACAGACGTGGCATGTAAGTCCAGCCTACTTTGTCAAATCACAAATGTATGCATAATGTTATACATTGTATGTTAAATGTTATAAATTGATGGATTGTTTACTGGACCCCTAGTGGTCTGTGAACATAGTACAGGTGGTTTGTGATGAAAATATATAAAACATATTCGCTAATACTTTACTTTACGATATGTACCTTAGCTTAGTTACCTTAGTTATCATAAATAAACAAATAACAATATTTTTATAGCATAGTATAGTAGTTAATGTTACATTTTTTAAAATAGCAAAAATAAATAATGTGAATGCACAACAATTAAAAATGTATTAACTAATGTTAACAAAGAACAGCAAAGATTAAAGTGCATTAACTAATGTTAATGAATGGTACTTTTCTTTAAAAAAGGTCAATAAACATTAACTAATGATTGGATAAGCATTTTATAATGTAATACTAGTTAATTTGTCTTTAATGAAAGGTATTACAAAGTGGTTCTAAGACAATTAACTTTTGTATAACTGGGGGTGAACTTTACTTTTTTAGCTGCATGGACATATTTGAGTAACAAATAGGATGGTGTGATATATATGGCGACTTTATCATATCGGTGCTTTGTAATAAATTGCAATAAACCAGTTCATTGAGTATCAAATACCAGTGTATTGTATTTTTCCAGCATCACAGGATGCCTTGCTATTTAAGTCAATATGTGCCACAAATTCACTTTCCATTTTGCACACATTTTCACTCTTTATTGTTATTTTTTTCATTCGGTTTTTATTATGGTCTCTTTTCCACTAAATTTTATTTTTTTTTGTTGTATATTTAGTCAGAAGCAAAGAGTCTCAATAAAAACATTTCCTCAATCATTTTCTTTCCTTCGGAAACAGTAATATTCTGTGCGCATCGTATTTCACACACTGAAAGTGATGCGGAGGTACCCGGGCTACACGCAGCCTCACGCTGATGATGAAAGGGTCAGAGGTTAGTAAACACCAAGCACCTCACCTGTGGCCGTGGATGCCCCGAGACCAGACAGGTCAGCTCCAGAGTCTCCCCCTCTCGGATAGTGTACACCCTCTCAGTGTAGCGCTCCTCCTCTATGTTGCATGCGTGACCGGAGTGGATGATCCTCACACTTGGGGGAGCTGCATTAAGGAGAAAAATGAAAGAGTGATAAAGCTAAGTTTGCTAGATCATTTGAGGTCACATCATCAACCACCCGCATGCAGAAAGCTGTCAGAAAGAAAAATAAAATCCTCGCCATGCGAGACTGATGCTTTCGAGCAAATCAAATTCAAGGTGAGGCATTGTAATCATTCACCTTGCTCCAACAGAAGCAATTTGCACAACACCGGTGACTCGTGCGGTGCGCGTAGAAGGATCTTAGACGTGCATTTCCAACCAATTTTGTAGACAAAAATACCCTCATCTAAGCATTACCTTATATTACATCCCAGAGATGTGTAGGCGACTGATGAGGCAGAGTGCCTATTATTGATTTCAGCTCTAAGCAGTAGAACTCAGTTCTGCTACGCTGCAGTGTGGTTGGTTGGCTGATGATGTTTCCTGCACTGATCTCCACTTACCAAGCACTTCAAGGATGCAATTTCTGCACACGCTCAGATATTCTCATTGAAGCTCTTTCGGGCTTTCTACTGTTTGCTGCTGTTTTATAGTTCACACTTGGCAAAGGTTCCTTACATGTCAGTTTTACTGAAGTAACCCTGACACGGAAGAGGAATCACAGTGGGGGAAATTCACTAATGAATTGCGCTCGCTGATAAGTTTATGCGCGATTATTTGCGCGCAGTGTCTGCATTGTTTTAGTGTCCCATTCGTTACGTGAATTATGCAAATCGGGTAATGGCTCAAACGCACCCAGAAATGTAGTTCTGAATGCAATTTTCATGGTGCAAACCATAGCCTTGCTGTTTGCATCTGATTGCTAGTTTTTGAAGAATGCAGCAGCCTACTGCAGAATGTATAGTGCTACTTCACAATTAATGCAGGCATAATGCAGGATCGGCTCTTTAAAATGCAGAAAACATGCTCAACTACACTGCACGCCTGGATATATACATGGTTACAATGCTCTTCTATGATTTGCTCATAATTTGATTTATTTCTGACACCATGGTCATTAGAAAATGTATACAAAGATTTGCTTTATTAAAATTCTGGTAACCGATTGCTTTTTGTACATAGATACATAGTAAATAGGATGCAATAAATATTTACACACAAAATGCACATAGAAATTAAGCACTTGTGCTGAAAACAGTGACAATGATCTAAATAAATAAACACTAAAGCTTAGAGTTATTCCAGCACATGTGTTGAATTACATGTTTACACAGGCAAATAAATCTAACTTTTTAGGCTATCCAACTAAAATCGACAGTTATTTGTAGTCTAAACAGTAAGACTGTTTAGTGAATTTGCCTATGTATGCTTAACCACAAATAAACAACATATTGCCTCATCTTTTGACAAAACGTAACAGAAAATTGTAACATACACTTAAATTCCTGTAAAAATGGTTGGGAGTCAGCACACAGAAGTAATAGGGACCACCATTATCTGAAATGAACACATCTCACAGATCTAAGAGCACACACCTATACTGTGTGTTTAGGCAATGACAGGAAGCACTGCTGAAAAGCATTATGTTGCAGGATCTCCATTGGATGCCGAAACAAATGGGAAAAAAACAAAAAAAACAAAACTACAGAATTATCTTCCTGTGTGCCAGCTGCCTGCTCTGTGCTCTGGCCTAGTTTCACACCATCTATTTTTAGAAAATCAGTGTCTTTCTCACAACCCGCCATATGACTATGATACTATCCCGTCTGACGTCAAGAATTCGTGAAGCAGACATCACCAAACATGCTTCAAAAGACTGTGCATGTGGGCTCTGGGTTATTAATGATTAATGAGGCTGCTTCTAGCAGTTGTTACGTGTGCTCTACGACATCTGGTCATTCCCCACAGACTGGAGTCCACTCATAAGGCCAGAGGAGGATCATCTTATCAATAGCAGTACAAGACAACTTCATGAGGGAATTATATGAATGACAAGCATTACCAACAACAGATATTCATATAGGGAATTCATCTTATAACTAGCCATAGATGTTCACCTAACAGAACAATCTCACTCCTCAAAACATCAATTAGCTACTAATCAATTATCACTTCTTAATTCTGTCCTGTGGGTTTAATGTCAAGAACTGAAAACTACCATAATGGATCATGTTTCCATAGCAGCTACAGTATATTCACAACAATAAATTAACACTCTGGTCTCCTGCTATCACAATGTCAAGTATAACACCATCTAGAGAATGTGAGTACATATTTTACTAGGTAAGCCCAACGACAATTTCAGGTGGTAAGAACGTTTCCCTAACATTTCCATTAAGTAACAAAAACATTAAAAATAAAAAATTAAATGTTTTCAGAACATTCAAAACGTTCATTTTTTTAGACATTCAAATCAATTCATTCAATTAACGTTATTTCTTGGTTATAAGAACATTTTTCCAATTTTTTAACAGTAAAACATTCCACTAACAACTTAAGGATATGTTTAATATATAATATATAACATTAAATAACATTCTAACATTATTGTTGGAACACCTTTTGATAACTTTAAAAGAACTTTCAGAAGCGCTAGCCAACATTCTGAAAATGTTCCCTATTAGCTGAAAGGCTGCTGAACTCTCAGGTTACATTCCCTGGAATAGTCTCAGCGTGCAGTCCACGGGCCACATGTTGGGCTATCCTGCCCAGATCAATCAAGCCGACAGCTGCATGATGGCCTCATCCACTCTGGAGAGTGATTCAGGTTTGGGACTGTATCACAGTCAACCATGTGTGAGAGCAGCTCTGGAAATTGAGGCACTTTTGAATGTTCCCCAATCAGGCATGCTTTGATTTCAACACTAATATCTCCATGCATTCCAAAAAGAATAAAAACTGGTCCGGTCGAGTGCCTCAGTCCCCCTTTTTTCGTGCGGAACAAAGATTTATGATCACTGCCTGATACAATTAAGAACCAATTCAGTCTGGCTTAAAGGTGGTCAATTCAAGTTAATTTTGGTTTCTCTACGAAAGCCAGTAAGTACAACAAGACTATGTGACTTCCAATAATAACATGAAATGGATAGGTATCAGTAACGTGAATGAGTGGAGTCTCCAAAAAATAACAGTCAAAATGGATACGCACGGGCGCTTTCAGTGGATGCTGTTGTTTGATGGAAATTGCTTGCTGCATTTGCTCTGTGATTACATTACAAAATGTACATATCACACATTATTACACAGTGAGAATAAAACGCTAGAGCCGTAGTTATAGGAATAAACACTGTTATGAAGTCGGGCTGATGGAAAGCCGTTCTCATGCCGCCAACAATAATAGTACCAGACGTAAAGGCAGAGCTAAGCTGTCTGAGACTGTGGAGCAGACGCATTTGTTTGTTATGGGGTTATAAAGTCTGGCTCTGGATTTTGGATAGAAAATAGGACCCAGGTGCAATGAACATTGAGGGCAAACGCTCAGCTCTATAACAAAACATTTCAAACAAATCACTTATTTACAAACTTAACTCAGCTAGCCCATATAAAATATAATATATTATTGGCATTTTTGCATATATGTTCGTGTATTGTCTTTCAGGTATGAAAATATGGGTAGCGCTTTACAATAAGGTTTCATTTGTTACCATTAGTTTATGCATTACAGTAATTAGTTTATACATAACATAAACTAACAAATATATTTTTACAGTATTTATTAATCTTTGTTAATGTTATTTAATGCAATTGCTTATTGATTATTATCGTTAACTCGTTGCAAAAATTGGTCAACTAAGGCAGGCAATGTTAACAAACAGAACCTTTTTGTAAAGTTTTAACAAAATACAGTATCATATACTTGTATATACACACAACATATATTTTATCTGTGCAACACATATATGACGTGTGTGACGAACTGTGAACAAGTTCATTTTCAGGTCACATGTTTCTGCCTTATGTTTCGTGTCACTCAACTTGTCATGACTGGTTGGGACAAAACATTTTGGATTTACATGTAAAAGAATCAGGAGACAATGCAAGAGTTTTTAAAAGTAAGTCATTTAAAATGCATTTAAAATGAACAATGCAGGTAACAGAATTACTGTGAACAACAGCTTACGAGGCAGATCTTAAGCTTACGGATGTTTTCACAGGTCTGTTTTGTTTTAAAAGTTAAAACGTTAAACGTTTTTTAACTTACACTGGTTTTTAGTATACCACAATATTTGGAAACTGCCATAGAACATAACAGCTGAGTCAGGCATTTATAAAGAAATTATTTAATAATAACCAAAGAACCAGAAAGGCCCTATCACAGAAATGACTATTTTATAATGCCAAATACAATCCATCAGTGGGGAGCAGACTAACCCCTCTGTTCAGAAAGGCCTGGTAGAACATTAATCCATTTTTTACAGTACAGCTCTCTTTTGCTCAATCACTCTAATCAGACACAGGCAGAGGAGGATAATAACCCTACTGGGTGAAGTGAGCCACTGGCCACCGATTATCACTTTGATACACATGGTATGACAACTGCTGTCCCCACTGGTCTCCAGCCATGCGGATTAAAGTCAGCCAACCTGGCAACCCACTTGTTCATACAACGTACAGTGTGATAAAGCTCGAAGGGAAGTGAAGAGAAAAATGCATTTGTCTTTCTTATAGTGATAATCCCAGCTAAATTCTTGGACATTATAGGATTGACCTCTCCCACAACGCTTCTTTTATATTCTACCTACCGGGTTTCGATTATTTTAAATGACGAGGACACAGAGTGGGGCAAAAGACAATTAGCGACCAGATCTTAGATGTGTCATTTGATGGCGAGCTCATTTTAATGCGTAATAAAGGAAAAGAGGCCCTTTGTGGGACGTCAATTCTCTGTGCCCGCCGGGTTGAGGGCTGATGGGATTTCCTTGCTGCTTCAATTGCAGTGAAGCTAGATTGAATAAGCACAGCAAAACGAGTCATTACTTTTCATTAGCCTGGCACTAATTCTATAAGGCCCATATACGCATTCACATCGTAGTTGACAGTGCTATTTCAAATATCCGATTATTTCTAATGGTTAATATTAATCACACATGATACATAGCTAATGGAGGGGCCACTAGCTCAAACCTTGAAACAGAGGCACCATCCAGGGCCATAAAGCTCAATTTTAGCGCAGACGATACAATTCAATGGATTTTTTTCAGAGAGGAAGAACAAAGATAATTAATATTACCAGCACTATGTTATGCAAGGCCTCTGGACATGTATATCTGCATGGCCCCACGATCTATACCTTATCCTAACATAAGCAATTTGGCAAGATAAATGTCAGCAGGCTATCATTATATGACTAAAAAAATGATAGCTGAGGGCTCTAGTGATGAGTTTGTACTGCATGCTCTAGTGATCACCTTGCATTGTACTGGGGGCCTTGTGGTCCGCTTATAATGCGTATGCCTAGGGGTCATTGGCCCCACTGATTCCCCAATCCTCAGACTGTCAGGGGCCTCAATAACCTCAGGCTGCATGGCACAAGACTGCCAATGGAATCTGAATGCCAGCACCTTAGGCACATACATTACAAGCTTACCACTTATAATCCAGTCCTGGATATAACTTCTAGCCAAGGATGATTAAGACACAGCTAAACTGTTTCATGCTTTCTCTACACTACTGTTTCTTTGACTTAAGAACAAACACGCACAGCTAAATTCTCAGCGACAGCATGTCCCCTACAGTTGTACCCTAACCTTAAATACAATTCAACTTACTCTAACTCAGCACAGACTTTCTGCTTTAAGATAATAAAGGAAGTTATGCTTTGTAATTTAACTCAGAATGTACAATGGTTAAACTTATAATAAGGATCTCTTGCTTACTGTCATAACACAGACACTGTCTGGGGAGTAGATTTATTTTTCCTATAATGAAATGCTACTTTATTGAATATATTCCCGTATACTCCATTTCAGAATTATGAGTTACATAATATAGATACATTTTTACATTTAAATGAATTTAAACTGGTAATGTAACATTAGTATTAAGCCATTTTCACTCAGCATTTTAAATTTCATATATTTTAGTTTTAGTCCAAGTTTACATAGGTTGTCTGTTATAGTATGTTATGTTAGGGTCATTTATAAGGCACAAAACCCTTTATATAAGCCTCACACACGTTCTAATGGCTTGCCTGTGTTGCCCTGTTCTCTTCGCAGGTACATTTCTGTTGATCAGCATTGTAATAGACACAGTCATAAAAAGATGATGTCAATAATGCAGACGTTTGCTTAGCTGCGCCCTTTAGCCAAACAGCTTGCACCTTTCATGCCCGTATAATACTGCGTCAGCTCTGAGTCAACCACTGTGAACACAATAGGTCACTCATTCACCCTGTAAGCAAGCGAGCTTACAAAAAGTAACAATATTGCACTATAGTAACTTGCATTGTTTTTTAACATAGAAATAAATACATCTCAATACATCTCGAAACATCTTTGCTAAACCAAAGCAATGGTTCAGCAGAACTGAAATCAGTATTTATATACAATTACAAAATGGATAGTTCCAGGTCTGGATATCAAATGGTGAAAAGCACAATATCACAACAGCAATGGAATGAAAACCAGCAATGAAAAGAAATGGAATGAAATGTAATATTTTTTAGTGTAAGGATATCAGTGAATCAATTTGACCTTTTGATCCACAAAGACCTTATCAATCACACTGAATCTGATTAAAATGAACTACCACCCTGCTCATATACTTTACTTTTATTAAATCTTTAAATCTTTATTGAGCAGTTATTTAGTAGGGGGACTGGCTTTGTTAAGCCTTGGGACCTGGTCTGTTAAATTTTAGTTTTAAAGTAAAGTTTTTAAAGTAATAAGTTAGCTCCAGATTTACATTAGCTCAGTGGATGACCTATCAGGCTACAATCCTTTCAGGATTACCTTTCAGGGTACAACCGACAAACTTGGTATGCAGCTTATTCAGCATTTTCTATTAATGATTATATATATTTGGTTTTCTGCATCCTTTGATCTATTAGTCTGAACTGGAGAGATATCTTGATAATATAAAAGATTTTACATGATCAATTTCAAGCTGTCAAACTTCCCACATAGCCCCAGGCTAGCTGCGTTATGTGCTTATTTTTTTTTCTCTTTCTACTCTAAATTACCTTGTGTCTTTATCTTTTCACTATACCACAGAAAGACGTTTCTTCAGTTTTAAAGGTACAGTGTGCAATTTTTTTCGATGTTTAAATCCCTTAGCTTATCCAAAGCCATTACTATCTATATTGAGGAGAACTATGGGCTGAGTTTTGTTTGAGCATCCCAATCAACCTGATACAGCAATATAAGCTCAACCAACGGTGTAAGTTTGGGGACGGGGCTACAATAACTGGAATGTTCCGAAAACCTGTTTGAGACCAGTTGTAATTTTTGAAACTCCATTTGGTGACATCACCCACTTATTATATTATTTCTGGCAACATTTCTGGCCTACTTTAATATTTACAGAACATGACAGCGGACCCTAATTCACAAAGTGCTGCTCATAGAGAGAAAAGGACTGTATAATGGAGATACAGACCATGATTCATCCCCAGTGTGGAACAAACTCTGTAACTGTCACAGCACAACTCTATCAGATCAACGTGATTTATGAACGCTGTGTGTATGCATGCAATCAAGTATGGAAGTCAAATGTGACAAAAGTAAAAAAGTAATATTTATCTCTGATCAGCCCAGCGTGTCTCTCTTAGTGTGAGTTCGGTTCGCAGAACACGATGCATATCTGCAAGCTTCATATTTCAATCACGTCTTTAGTTCCACGCCTCCAATCTCCACATTCCACTTCACCAATATACTACTTCTGGGTGACGGCAAGTACGCCTCCAAATGCTAAACAACCGGCGCAATTTCCTCCTGCTGCACTGAGACAAATGCATTGATTTCTCATCACTGCTATCAAAGCTACCTCGAAAACACGGAGTCTGGGCCTTTTTGAACACAATACCTGATCATGGTTTGGGGGGTGCAGTAATGAAATTTGGAAAAGCTGCTTATGGCTTACAGAGAAGCTAATCCATTGATGCAGCATGCTGTCCACAAGAAAAGTGATGATTAGATTATGGTATGCATTCAGTGTTGGTGAGAGGGGGATAAACTGGGCTTGCAAAAATATGTCATCCCTGAAATAATGGCTGGGTGTAATTATATTCCTTTTTGTATGCACAAACTGTTGGGACACCATATGTTGCTGTCATTGCGGTTTGTGGTTTCAGGATTATGTGGCGCAATCAATAAGCAGCCACAGAGGACCATTGATGCATTTGGAATAAATGTTGAAAATGGTAAACAACACTATTATACGCTTTTTATGAAAACATATAAGAAAAGGCAGGCATATACGAAAAGTGTTTTCCTCAGTTGCTCTCCAGGCGCTGCAGTAATAGCTGCCCACTGCTCCAGTTGTGTGGTTTGGTTGCAGGTAAAATGCAGAAGATAAATTTCAAGTATGGGTTACCATACGTTACAATAAGTCACTTTTACTTCACTTGCATATAATCAACAAGACACCTGACAGACTCCAGTGGCTATTATAATAATATAAATGTTACACAAATTTATTGCAGTCTAAAATTAGTTGACATACAGTAATACAAGCTGGAATGGATGTTGAAAAAATGGTTTGCAAGCTTAAACAGCATTCCCAAAACTTTCCCGGGCACTTTGAAGGTCTGCCTGAAGGTGTAAAAGGGTTATTGGTAGGAATGTGATTGGGTAGGGACAGATAATATGCATGTCCATGATATCTGACTTTCCTGCACTTTGCCTGATGTCAGTCCTGCCCCAACACATGGCACTGCATCCTCCAAGCTGTCTTAAATCTATCTTAAAAGCTCTGGCTGCTCAGGCAGATGGTGTGGGTGGTCCAAGGAGGCCTATAGACTAAGATAAGCCCAGGGTGATAATTTTTCCATGCCATTTTCTTCTTTTACTTCTTTTCCTCTCTCCTTCTCTCTCTCTCTCTCACTCACTCACTCACAGACACATATTTGAGAGCATCTATATGCTTCTACAAACAAAGGTTCTTTAAAAAGAATCTGTAACATTCATGGAACCTTCCTAGGTTCTTTGTAGTGGAAAAATGTTATTTAAATTGTCAAAGTAGATAAAGGTTCTTGGGGAACAAAAACGGTTCTTTTATGACATGCTGTAAAACTTCTCTTTATTTTTAAGAATGTAATATTCTAGACCATTAAGATGCGAGAAAGATAGGTAGAGATTGACAGAGATAGGTCTAGAGGTAGATGAGTCAGGAGTAGCCAGTGATGCTCAGACTAATCTATCATTTAAAGATACTGAAGCATTTACAACAGGCCTTCGTTTTCAGCAGGAAATCAGCACAGATTTCAAGGTGCACAGAATATAATTCTTTTTTCCAATATGGATTTCGGTAGCAGTGATCCGTCCTGGAGCTCCTGCCTTTAACTATGATCAGCTCCAGTGGTCCCTGATTACAACATCATCAGTCTCCTGAGATCTCTGCTATTGCTGGAGCATGGCAGTGCACACAGATGCTGTCTGCCCAGACATCCAGATGATGTGCAATGGGTTGACATGACATTTATATACAATTGCTATTTTTATGCTGTTTGTTACTTATAAATTTAGTATGTAAATATTGCATTATACCCACATCAACGGCCACAGTGCTGCACAAGCATTACTGCATCAAGCGCTGCATGCCTGTGTGAGCGCGCAGCGTACACAAACAAAATCTCATGCCAGCAAATCACACACATACATCATGGCGCTTATATAACAAACACAGACTATTTTAAGCACTTCAAATAATAGCAGAAAGGTAATAGTGTAACCACGTCCTTCATTTTTCCATGTCAATGAACACAAAAGGGAAAGCCTGATTAATCTGTACTGTAATTTATAATGCTGTTGTAATATAGTGTGACATACATATAGAGACCCAAATCAAATCTCTTAAATATTTTTTAAGGAAGAACATTAGCCCATATAAAGCTTTCTTTGCACCCCAGATACATCTAAATATTCATACATAGTCCTACTTAGACATTATTATGCATTCACACAAGGCCAAACTGTAATCAGTGTCAAACTAATGTGACTCCTCTTGAGCTGCTGCTATTTTTAGAATTAATAATATCAATTTATAAATGCTGAGGCCGTATAGTAGTATAGCAAAATAGTATAGCAAAAGACAAGTCATGCAAAAATGAGGCACTCACAAGCAAAACGCTTGCAGGATAATACAGAACTGTACATTACAGTGAGTCTAGTTCTGTTTATTCCTCAAGCATAATAAAGCTAAAAACACATCCCTGAATTACACCATTCATCTTCCATGACAAAAAGGCCACTGGAGACCAGAAGCAGAGAGAAATACAAACATGAGAATAAACTGCTCATGTGGAAAATATACTTGGCTTCCATTAATAATTAAATATTTCACCTATTTCAACCTCCATAAAAGGTTTATAAAAATTTGTCTACCAAGTGCAACGTGCGGCTTAAACTTTCGTCAAAAATCCAGCGGGAAATGCCATGGCAATTTACGCTTAAAAAAACAACAAGCTTTTTAAAACGTTTACTTTTGCGCCCTTATCGTTTATACAAAAGGGTGCCAATTCTACATTTGCAATAAACACAACTATAATGTTTTTAAATGATGAAAACCTAGAAATTGCCACTTTGAAATTTGCCACTGCAAAGGGAATCATTTTCACAGTCAAAAACTACATGGAATTCTGCTAAGCGTGTATACCAAACTGGCAATTCCTGCTAGTCAGTGATAATTTACCACTGTGTTTGAACATGTAATACCAGCCTTCTATGCAGTCTCAACACTTTAAAAGAGTTGCCAGTCACAGCCAGATTATGAATCTGTATGTTTTTTTTCTTAAACCATACTCTACACTAGCTTTCTCAGTACAACCCATAGAAAGCGAACTGTTCCATTCAATACCCTTTTCATAAAGTGCGGTAGTTCACAATTAAAGTTGACCTAGACTAAATCTGGTATTTACAGGACAGAGGTAAAACCCTTCATTTTTTCCTCCAAGGACATAGAGTCTTTCTTCAAGCAATTCAATTTGTCCAAATTGAAGTCATTCTCTTTTTTTTATTTGCCCTCTGGAGTAATGAAGCAGATATAATGGAAAGGCAGAAAGCATGAGTCCGGAGATTGGGAATGCCATTACATTATTGTCCACCGTTGTTCAGTCCTACAAGTACTTTCATTAGAGTGCTGCTTAATGTAATAGTGCCATAAACTACTCAAAAGTTAAAAGTGTCAATTAGAGCATCTCTAAAACAGCCCCTTGTGCCAAATTGGGCATGATAACAGGAATTGGAAGCCTGTGAGTGTTTACAGGGTTGACAGCTTCATTCAGAGCAGCGTTCCAGCGTACGGTGGGGCTATTCAACTCCGGTCCAAGTGGGCCACTGTGCTGAACTGTCCAGATTTTAGCTCCAACCCTAATCAAACACATCAATGTAAATAATTTAAGGCTGTTTTATATAGGCGGGTGTGTCTGATTAGGGTTGGAGCTAAAATCTGGACAGTGGCTTTTCAGGACCAGAGTTACATACAGTGACGGGCTTAAGCAATGTACCGCTGTTTGTTCAAAGCCTACTGAGAAATAGTAGGGCACAACTAAGAAAAACAACATGCGAAAGAAGAGATAGTTCAGGAAAAGAACATTCCTCTGAGAGAAGGCCTTTAGGCGCTCTTCACTACCGATTTATTTGCCTGGTAATTACACCGCGCGATCTGTTTTTTGTTTTCTTGTTTATTTCTTTGGTTGTCGGGAGAACTCTTTGTCACGCTACGTCAGTACTATGCAAAGAAGGATACACAGTGTGGGAGAACTGGGTGGATAATTGAAACAACACCGCAAGAGTCTTCCACTGGAAAGCCGTAATTTCAACATCTGTTAACGAAGCAGCTACAGCTACTTGTGATTTTACTTAATTGTGCTTGGTTTACCATGATACACAGCTGTTAGTTAATTAGAATTGTTTTAATGCATTGTTTTTTGCTAACAAACTCTTACATTCAAGATAAGCTTTGATTTTAATAATCTCATTAAATCATGCTTTAAGCAACAAATCTTCATTGTGGTAATTTTAAAACAGGGATTTCTAAGTAAACACTCACTGCATATAAAGTTCAATTTACATTACATTTATACATTCGGCAGATGCTTTTATCTTTAATGTTTGTGAGTTTGTGTGTTACCTGGGAATCAAACGTGTGATCCCGGCATTGACAAAGCCATGCTCTACCAATTAGCTACAGGAATACACTATAAAGCAATGAAAGGAACAGCATAATTACCAGGTTCCCCCTGATGTGAATCCTCTGTAGGAAACAGTTAATGCAAAAACACTCATTGATTTGAACCTTTCCCTTTAAATCCGATGCCATCGTCATCTGATCTCAGCCCATTCAGGCGGTTCACGAAACTAAGCAGAGAAAAATGAACACGGCGCTACTGAAAATGGCAGAAGCGGCTCATTGAAATACAGCACTTTACTCTCCTTTTCACATGCTAATTCTCTGCAAAGGGCAGAGATGATGAGGGCAGTGTTTAAGAATAATGATGGAGAACATTTGCCCTCTTTGGACCGTAACCAATCTGACGGCCTTCTGCTATTTTCATCACATGTACATAGTCTTGAAATGTCATCTAGAGCACATTACCTGTGCAGGATAATTTGCTTTGCCAAGAAACCTGTCACATGGACATGGCGGGTAACAACAGACAATGAAAAAGTAAGGTTCACCTGTGAGAGAAGTTCACCTGTGCGAGAAGAATTTTCATCTGCACTGGACTACTGAAGAACTTTCTAGATTATTCAGCATTATAATGACCAATATCTGCAATCAAACACCTACAATCTGATGACACCATAATCGACAGAAGATACACCAAAACATATAATAATGCAATGCAGATATCGATAAAGAATAAGAATTAAAATAAAATTGCCAGCTTGTCATAAGTACAATATTTATTGCTGTGTATACAGTGATTCTTCGAAGATATTTGATAAAAAGTTCCCATATCAGCAAGAATACAAAGTATTGTGCTTTACAAATCTATTTTAAGAGTGAAAGATCCAATACCTTTCAAATAAGCCTATGCCACCATTTTGATGCTTGGGACATTGAATTTAATTCAGTTTGTATAGAGATTTTTTATACAATATATATTGTTCTACAGCAGTTTGACAGAGTAGAAAAATATATGAAAATTGTGCCTCACTGAGTCAGACAAGGACAACAGTGGCGGGGAAAGACCGCAGAACCGACTCCACTGATAACAATTTAAAAATTCTTTTTTGCATCTTTTGCGTTTTGATCTGTCCTTTAAAGTCTTTCCGAAAGCCGTCAAGCAATTAGTGTTAATATTAGCAAATGACTTTGAGGCCGCTGTGATCTTCAAACCATAAAGATATGAAAATCACAAAACTCTATTCAGCTGAATGAGCAGAGCATCTGTGAAACACTGTCCTAAATTTTGTTTCTTGGCCACGTAATAAAAAAAGCCATTAAATGTTATTCTCACAATTTCTTATTGACACTCATTAAACAGCAGTACAAGAACTACAGTGCCCACGATAACTACACAGTGTGTTTATGTGTATACTTATGTGATGCTTTGTAAAATATCTCCACATTCTTGTACAGCTAGGCAGTTCATCTCAGTTTACTGGAGATGAATGTACATCGTGAGGAATATTCATAATTTATAATGTGGGATCATTTATTTTGAATGCACAGAAGACCCAATTACTAGTCTAAAGAAAACAACAAGATCATGAATACAATAGAATGGCAAAAAATGAACTATGTATACAAAACATTTATGAGGTACATCACAAACTAACATGTACATCCACACTATTACAGATACAGTACATGCTGGCACATTCACAAATTCTGTCTTTATTATACAGTGTAAATTTACTCTCTAAAGACAAAGCAAAGAGCAACTGACAGACTGCAGAAAGATTACAATAACTTAACTAAAAGGAATGGTGCAATTTAGTAAAGAAAAAAAGAATAATGATGATTTACAATCACATTCTAATATGGATATGTAGATTTAAATGCAGAAAATTTTGAATATAAAGCCAATCTGACAACAAACAATTGTTGTAATTGTATCAGTCTTTTTGTTAAAGACTAATAAAGCCATTCAGTCAACATCTGGTACTATAAAACACTCATACACACCAACTACTAAATAAATAGGTGTGTGTGTGTGAGACACAGAGAGCGAGAGCGAGATAGAGAGAGAGACATTGAATAAATCACAACATATAAATATAATAATATGCAATTGTAATTACATATTTTTAATAACTGATGTCATGCTCTGAAGTACTTAAACAGCCTTGCTCGTGTCCAGTATGATGTTTGATCAGCACCAGATCTTTCCAATATCAAATACAAAGATTGCTTCTTACTAAGAAGCTAACAGAATTCATGATGGTCAGACATGATCAGGTATGTGCATCCGTTATCATTTCTCTTGTAATAAAAACAAATACTGCCTGAGGCCTTTTGTTAAAGCAACATCTTTTTAAAATATTACAAATATTACAAATACCATTTTGTTGGCTTGATGGGTTTTTTATAATGCCTGTGAGATTTCAGCTAATTACAAAGAACGAACTGATTCATGCATAAAAATCTTCCACTGGGACACCCGACCGATGTTTTTGGCTGCACTGGATTCCAGCACATTTTAAAAACATCTCGGACTACTTCGCAGTCTAACAAAAAAACAAATCACAACAACTTTCAAACACTCAAACACTCTCCCTGTATTCCAATGGTCAGACAAACAGATAGTCCTGCCCACATTCACTGGCTGAATGTTACTGGTCGAGCAAGGGAGAATGGGCATACCAAGATAGTGGTTTAGAGTTGTTTCTGCATAGCTAGGAAAAAAGAAAGTATTTTATCATCACTGATAAAATGATGCACTTCAGGTTTAAGCTCCAAACAATTGTTCTTCTGCATTTGTCATTTGTTAGCGTGGCTGTTAGTCAAGTCAACTAGCTTGTAAAATTTTAATTAAGAGGAGCATCCATACACAAGTCACGATAACTCTCACGGTTACCTGGGGCAAGCTGATGTCAGATGCGCTGCAGAGAAAAGACAGACCCATTTTCAACGCCTTACAGATCAAAAGATTACTCGCATATATTTTTGATCAGTTTTCTATAGCCAGAAACGTACGTACGCAGGTACCTCTTAAAACTTTCTTAAACAGTGCCATGGACCACAAAATGAAGCTTGCACACATTGCTAGCAGCAACATGCACTACTTTATACTTATTAACACTTATTAACACATATTCCCATAAAAGCTAAAGCTAATGGCTTGATAAACATGAGGTGAACTGCAAATAAACACTTTGTATCGATGCATAAAAACTACAATTTTTCTGAGCCTCTACATCTGCCCCGCAGGTTCACTGATGCAGTTACCACAATACTCACTTATTCCCATTCAAATTTAATGACTTAAACTACAAACCATTTTCCTTTAAAATTCTGCACAAACGTCAGCAAATGTAGTCGAGAAACTCTTTCCATAACACTTTAGAAAAAAACATTCCAAATCAATAAAGCACCGCAGGAAAGTAAATTGCTCCGGATCATTCCATACGCTTTTCATTTCCCTTGAAGGAATAATGGAAAAAAGGAAATAAAAAATAAATCCAACCTAAAGTAACATTAATTACCGTACAAATAATAAAAATTCTGCTATTAACAACTTTTATGTATAACTTGTGCCAAAGGGGAACGCAGATGTGCGGAGATGTTTTGCACAGGCCTCAGCAGGAAATACTTCCGTTATGCTGCCTGCCATCCTAAGAGACCTTCACTGAAGCATTAACAATTTGAAGTCGAAGGGGTTACTGAGGTTATTTCTTGCTGTTCCATTGGTTGTTAGAACATCCTGAGTCCACCCACACAGTGGTTTGATCAAGACATATGACGCGCGGTTAAAGCACAGTTCAGTTCTGTGCTTGTCAACAAGCATGTACACCTGAAATAGGTCTGACATCAGTACATGACATTTACATACATAATTAGATGTGGGAACTGTTTCTATGATTTGCATCAGCCCTCAAATAGGTTGCCACACTGTTTCACTGGTCTCATAGTGAGACTACCATCTTACAGTAACTTGGAATGGAATATATGGAGGATGGAATTTTAGCCCACTCAAAACTAAGCACTTTGCTAGGGTGTTCATGAGAAGTGGTTGCTAGGGTTATTTTGGTCAAAACTGGGTAATTGCTGGTTTTAGGTCAAAACTGGCCCAAGTCAAATGAGCCCACCCACACAAGCTTCAATGATATTCTGGTCCTTCCTTCAATGCAAGTCTATGGATTTTTTTTCAACTGCTTAATTGCCCACCAGGCAAAAACAGAAGTCAAAAGAAAAGTAATAACACCTTTTTTTTAATGCTGTCCTTCATGCCCACAGAATTAAGTGTGAATATTATTATAGGGGGCTTTCACAAGCCTTTACTGTAGGACTTTAGTGTGACCCCAAACGGCAGTTTTCACTTTCAAGTTGGCAGTTGTCAATATCTGTTAGCTGCCATTCAGAACAATAAAAATGTGCAAGCAGTACTCGGCATGCGACTTGGTCAGTTGCTACCAAAATAACTATGAACACAATAATTGTAATATAGAAGATGTGCAGGCTACAAACGTATCTTGAATATTTTGCAATAGGTCCTTATTTTTCTCATGTATTAACATTTTAAACAGTAAGTCATAATTTTAGAAAGCCTAACTGGAATAGGATTACAATATAAATGGGTACAAAATGCCTTTATGTACACTCAATGATGTGTAGGTATATGGGGAATTGGCACCTATTACCTGCAATGAGCTGGATGCCATCAGTAGTGTTTTTGTGTCCAAAGTGCTAATTGACTGTTTAGCTGTCGTTCTCAAGGGAGGACAGAGTTATTGTGAGTGATTGCTTTTGTTTTTATGCATCTGTAGTGCAACTTTATGAGTCACTAATCTTGCCTTCCTGCTTTTTAGGACTTTAACTCAGTGGTTCTCAAGAGAGGGCAGGTCGGCTATGCACTTCTTATTCCCCCTGATATACTTTCAGAAAACAAAAGCAAATATACACGTAGGAAATAAACAATATGAATACGATTTTTTAAATTGTTTCTTCTAGTCACCATTGAGGTTATACAACGATCAAAGGGGGACTTCTATACAAGTCTCCAGCGAGTTACATATGTTTTTTGAGAAACAGATAGTAGTCTGCATTTCCTGAGCTTCTAAAGAGATCTCAAAATTATCTCCAGCAACGCTCAGGCTTGCCATTGCTACCTTATCCACATTTTTTTCATAAGTTTGTATTCTCACTGTACTATCTATGTCACCATGTGTCACCTGACACATTTGTGTCTATTTTTCTCCAAAGAAATTTTAAGAGAAACATTTGAGACAAGTTTATATTTAAATTAAGCATACCTAAGATTTCCATTAAGTCCATGAAAGAGCAACCACTGAGCAAAACAAACAAACAAACAAATAAATAAATAAGTGATGATATGGGTACACTTATGCGCTATTATTAGCCTTTCCCTGTTAGAACAGTATTATTCTTGGCCACTATACTGCGCTCTGCATAAGCAACAATGATTTCATCCAGAACAGCAGTAGGTTGCAGAAATGCATTACATGGTAAGTCATCCACATGTAATGTGAAGAAAAGTCTGAAGCTGCAGGTAGCAGAAGGCCCACCATATAAAGACATACGTATTTTTAAAATCATACTTTATGGTGCTGTATGGGCTATGTAAGCCTATTGGCTCTTCACGCGAGCATATCTGTCACGCTTAAGAACTTGAATAAAGCCTGCTTACACCATATAAAATGAATAGCAGGGCCACAAAGCATCAGCAATGTGAAGAACAGACATCAGACAATATTTTCAGATTTAAGGACAGACAGGAAATCGCAGTGAGATGCTAGTGAGTTGTGAGTGGTTTTAAATTCCTGCTCCTGTAGTTGATAAAGAAACAGACATACTGATAAAATGTTTCCCTTAATTGTCTTTGAAAAAACGCCCCTACCAAAAGCATACATGTAAAAAACGGTTGCATACGCATATCTTTTCTGTATATTAACCGTGCCGTGTTGTACATTGTAATGGTATTTTGTACATTGTCATAGACTTTTATGGTTTATAGAACATGGCACACTAACTTTGCTACACAGTTACCAGGAGTGGAGTCTTAATAAATAATTCAAAGAAACATGTAAGAGTTTTCAGGCACGTTAACAGTAATGCTTAACAACTGTAATGTGTTTTGTTTATCCCAAACTCGGCTGGTGATTTCTGTCTTGGTGTTCTGTGGGAGTGTGATTGTGTGTGTGTGTGGGTGTGTGTAGAGAGGGTGTAAAAGTAATCAGGCTTCTTTGTACAATAAGAACAATTCTAAGAATGATAAAGAAGGCCAATCAACAAAAATGCCAATCAACAATCTATTACCATTTACGTTCTCAAGCCCCCCCACCAAGAAATGGCACAGGAAATGAAAGAGCATCATAAGTATTCTACAACTGTTCTACAACTAAAGTTCCTTTAAATGGCTGCTTGTAAAAGGTGTGAATTATTTAGAGCAGGAGCCAGAAAGACTAAGATTGGCCCTTTTACTACGGTCAGTCCAATCCTGATACAGCTGTCACAGGCCATTGTCTAGCTCTGTTTAACACTTAATGCATAAAGGACACAAATTTCATCCACCCCTGTCGACTGAAATACATCTCCAGTTAGCAAGCTCCAATATTACACAACATTATACTGTCAATATCATGACCTCAGAATTTCTAACAGGTCCAGTCTGTGCTGTAGCAGAGACAGAGCCCTCTGTATTAAATTATCATTAACTCAATTCATTATGAAATGTCTAACCTAATGTACAGCGAAGCTTAAGCAGTCTGTTGGGGTCAGATAAAACAGCATGCATTCCATAATCTCCTGGTGTTGGTAAAATATAAGCAAATCTTTTATGGACAAAAGGGATCTAGAAGCCTTAAATATTAACAGCTTGGATTAATAGTAGAAACCAGAGAATGGATTTATTTAACTAAAGAGTGTAATAGTATAAGCTGACTTAAGTCTACTGCCCATGTGGACACATCACAGCCTAGAACAAACGGAGAGGCTGGACGTGAAATATGAAATAGCAATCCATCGCAGAGGGTCGAAAATATATAAATATTAGAAAAACATCAATACAACTTAAATCAAAACATGATGACATTACATCCAACAGAGCAATAACAGTTGTACTGCATTACATGAACTAAAAGCTTATCGACCTCTTAGATGTCTTGCTATTGGAGGCCGCTTTTTCATTTCAGACTAAGTGGCCTGTTGGGATGCTGTAATACAGTGCATTAGTCTATCTCTCTGTACAACATAACTTTAAAACATTTATTCATAGGGACAATAAGATGATCTATCAACTTGCTGCAGCCTTACCAGTCACCAGTCTTTAATAAAGCTGACTGAATTGTAATGCTTATTGATTAGGAAAAGAAGAGTGCCGGTATTTGTAATATAGCATCACTATTCACCAATGTATAACTATAATTTACTTCAGATTTGCTTCAATTCATGTTCATGGCAATGGAGCAAAGCTAACCTGAAATTTAACACCCTTCAGATTTCAGTTTTGTTTAACATATGCTTTGATCAGGCAATGCAGAGAGGGGGAAAAAGAATAAAAGTTGTCATGGGAACACCAAGACCCACATTACTTACTGTAGCTGAGTGGCATGTGATATGAGTTGGACATATTTTAAATTAAACGAAATAGAAAAAACATGTTGCTGCTAACTGACAGTCTACAAGGAAAGTATGAAGATTTTGTTGATTCTGGTTTAATATGAAGACATCAAAACCCAAGTCTTAGAATACAAACAGCGACAACAAACTACAACAAACCTTTGGAAGTAATAAACCTGGTAAAATACATTACAATCTTCAGAGCCTCACTAGTGATGCTTTTGGCAGACAAAAACACTTATCAGTACGTCCTTATTATAGTAGATTTTAATCAGCATTAATTGTGGGGGCTTTACGCGGGTGCTGATTCTGTGCAGGCACAGTGGTTACCAATCAGTTAAATGATCAAATCTCTATTATGGTTTACTGTTGAGTATCTAGTAAACTAAGGGGGCATGTACCAACATCCTGCTTGTTGCGATGAAGCACAACCCACAACACTCCCACATTTGCACAGGTCATTACATGGGAATCAAAGCAATGCAATGCCTGTTTGTTCTTATGCCACTCATGAATGGAACGCCAGCCAACACGCTGTGAGACATGAGCACAATCACACCACTTGACCACTGAATGTCAACTGCTGTAAATATCACAGATCCCAGATTATCGCACCAAATGAGTAACGGGGACAAATGGCTCAGTGCCATCATGACTTTATGACAGCCATTTATCCAGTATAAATAAAAATTAAGTCTCCTGCTACAGAAACATCATCATGAATTTGAAGTATTGATAGATCAGTGATGAAAAAATCTCAATGTTTTTGCCTGAATTACAGTTGTTTAACTGTCCTTAATATAAATGGATAAATAATTATTTTAGGGAACAAGGGACCACATACAGTTCTCACATACAGTGCTTGGGTCCAGGTGTATGCAACCAACCTGCGGCACAAATTTAGTGAAGTTACATGCGATGATTCATGCCTTTATTTTCTTTTTCCTAATCCAAACAGCCTTTCATGAAGTAACAGTAAATCTGCCCTTGTAATCCATGTGACGTCAGTTAAAATAGGTCTCCCAGTCCAATGCTTTATAGATATAGCCTTTATCCTATTAAGAGCAACTCTTTGTAATTTTCAAAAGCTGGCATCTAAGGAAGCGTTTCCATGGAAGCTTCTATGACAGAATGAATGGCTGACATGAGTAGCTTAACCTACATAAAATTCTGTCAAAGAGAATTCAGCCATCCCACATCCTTTCTAATATTGTTTTGCGAATCACGCATCACTGTCACCAACGTGCTTCTGTGGCTACTGTTCCCATTGAAACGTGAACTGCTTCCAATTGAAATATCTGACTGCTACTGACCATATGTTCGGGGGAAATCTGAAGGGACACTGTAACTTGAACAACTGTCCCCAAACACGTTAACTGAAATTGAAAGCGTAAATGCAAATGGAATTAACGTTGGCCTCTTTATGTCTATACTTCGCTTTAGCTAACCATAATTGGTCAAACGATGAATCTTAATGATTTTAATATTGCAAAAAATGGCAATCGTTCATCTATGATAATTAGGAAAGCAACTCATATAGTTAAAATGCATAAGACGGGACACAAATACAAGGCAGAATGTGGCCCCAGAATACTGATGCCCCAGGGTGCACCTGTAACGCAAAAACTGTCACTTTGCATGCGAACTATAAACAGGGCCTACATCGCACTGGGCATTATACAGAATGAAAACCAACATCCTACCATCTACCTCATGCATTTTCACAAGGTCACGCTACCTCCGTGACTATTGTACGAAGCAGATACGTCTATTTGTCTTACCGTATACTCCCTGGCACAAAACGCCTTCAAATAGTACGGCCAATAGCCACAGGAGACCAAAGACAATATCCATCTTTACGTTAGTCTTAGCATATCCAGCTCCGTGGCGACCGGTTCCTCAGGCACTGTACGTGCAGCCTAATCTCCCACCTTGCGTGGCCGTGTCAAATATCACCAAGAAATAACTGAAGAAGTGTCAGTTTGAGATATCTCACTAGTCATTTCTTGCCATTGCAATGCAGAATTTCTTTACTACCAAACTGGTCAACACTGAGGAAAAACACCAAACCCCGGGAAGCTGGTTTTCTTCTCACACCTTCGCCGGCGTTAAGCACCGGCTCGATCTGTTGGCGAAAGTAAATGAAAGCGCCATGGGAAACGCACGCACTATTAATCGGAGTCTGGTAACGCGCACTGGTATCCAGCTCTTCGAAAAAAGATACGACTGCGGAATTTAATGCGAAAAATAACCAGTGATCGACGAGACCGCCGCTCTCATTCTTTCAAAATGACAGGATGCCGGTGAGGCAGAAAGGCACGCCGATAAGAGGTATTCCTGGATGCCGAAGGCGGCGGATGCCAGGCGCTCATATAGTAACACTGTGAACCTTCGTCCTCGGAACTCATTCAGCGGATATAAAGATGAATCCGTTATTTCATAAGAGCTGCGAGGCAGCTTTACTTCTCGTAAGTCTCGAGCTCCAGCAAAAACGATGACACGCACAGATGTGTCAGGATGACTGTTTTCAGAATAAAGCGTAATTTAGACTGGATGAAATGGAAAGGGTGGTCGGGCACGCTGCGCCATACGTACTGCGCTGGAACGCTGGAGCCCAGCTGGCGGACTACGTCAAAGAGCGCGTGAGTGAGTGAGCGCGCGCGCGCTCCGGTCTCATTTGTATGAGAAGCACTCGCGCGCTGAGAACGTTCGCAGCAGAGCAACGTGAACTTCATTATAAATTAAAGGCGGTAAACATGCTTTCGGGCGTTTGTTTGTACGTTTATCGTATTTTCTCTTTTGAGATCACGTAGCTGCACGTTCATTTCGTTGCGCATCCTTGTCTTCCGAGGCCTCCGTTGAGTTTGTAACTATTCAAATGCATTTTTTGCTATGCATTTTTATTTTTCGCACAAGACCCTCTTCTAATTGAATTCAATAAAATGTTGCTGCAAAGGTTTTATCATTCGAAGAGACTATAGCACTATTGCATTCAATGGTGTTGCGTAAACTTAATCTAATATATTGGAATGCCAACTGACTTAATTTGTACGATGGCCGTTCAGTGAATAATATACTTTGCTAATTGTAAGTTAGCAATTGTAAAGCGATGGAAAAATATTCCACTTGCAAGGACAAGTTCCCCCTACAGGGGTTAATTTCTTCTTTCAAGGGCAAAAAACGGTTTCCAATAACTCGTTCATAGATCACCCAGACTGAACCTATGATTTTTACTAGCCAGTTTACATTCCCATAAACAAGCAACCACCATAATAAATGACAAATGCATTATAAACGATCTTGTTTCAACAGCATTTATATCATGAGAGTGCACTTTTAAATTGCATTTGCAATAATCATTTGCAAGTCATGCAACCAAGCTAATAACTGAGTGCTTTGCACTACGATCGTTTTCAAATTGTCTGCTTTGATAACGGGGCTTCCAGCCAACATAAGAATTGTTGGTCACTTAATTGTGTACTGTACATATAGTGCCATCTTCTGGAATAAAAAAAAACAATTATGAAAGTTACATGTAAATAAAGATGTTCATAAGAGCAAAATACAGCACAACAGTCAAATTAAGTAACCTAAAAAGATTTTACTAACAATAATTAATAATTGTATTAATCTGCTACTCACAAATCAATCGTTGTAGATCAATATAGTCACTACTACACAGTTCTACTTTTAAATATACTTACTACTAAACTACATAGTCACTATCTGAAACTGCCTTACACAAAGAGCAGACGAAAAAGTGAAATTAATTTTGTTTAATAAATTATGACTGTGGCTGTTTTTTTAAAGGGCAGCTAAATGCACCTATGGGCTGTGCAATCTATACTAACTGTAACTGCAATACTGTGTCTGCCAAGAGAGTAACAGACTAAAATAGATTTTGTATTTTGCTCACAACCCAAACAAAGGGACACTTTTGTGGAACAATAAGCTGGGTTCTCAGACCATTGGCCCAGCAGTGCCATTGAAATTTAAAGGAATATGTTACTTGTAAAAGACTTACTATAGCGTACAGACTCTGCCAAGCTAGTAAATTAGAGCACCACTGTAACAAAGTGCTGTTTTTTTGTTCTGTAAATTACTCAGAATGGGAGATGGGTATGTTAACTAATTATTAGTTCCCAGACTTATTGACCGTAGAGATCTTCAATTTCTAAGAAAGACCCGTCTAAGAATGACAGCCAACGCACTGGAACTGATGAGCCAGCTTTGGTCCATTACACAAACATAACACTGTTCACCACTTAAATGTTGTGTGCAAATCAAAAAATCAATACAGGGCTTGATGAAGTCTCTGTTAGGAGCTCCAAGAGACTTATTGAGGATATTTGGGATTACAGTCCAGAATAAAGGAATGCATTTCTAAACATTATTACACATTTCTTACACTTAAAAGTGCTACTTTATAGTGCACTTATAGTGCAACATTATCAATGCAATATAATATTACCAATAATCTATTGAGTCTAAACTGGATAGAAGTAAAAACCTTACCAAAGTTGACACAAAAATAGTACAAATGCGAGTTCAACAATAACTAACTAATTATGTAAACAAGTAAACAAATTCTAAAAAAATGTTTTAGAATTGCACTGATTTGCAATGTTTTATTAAGCATCTATACATGTTTTCCTCATCCAGGGAAATCAGGGTTTAATATATGGACCAAGAAGGGTTTAATATATAGACTGTTCAAAGAACATAAGGACATAATCATTGAATTTGTTTTTTAAAAATACATTTTTTTAAAGAATATAGTCAGAATGCCTAAAAAGTTCTAAGGCAAAAAATTTACATTAGTCTTGCTTACTGAAGAAAGCAAAAGCATTTATATTTTCTACACATTTCTCAGGTTCACCTTGTTCTCTTTTTCAGGTCCCAGATGACTTTAAAACTAACACAAACACAAAGTATTTTGAAATTTTTTTTAATGTAAATATTGTTTGTTTACATTTGACTTAGCCATGACCTTGTAAAGATATAGGGGTTTTATTCTTATAGTTAGTGTACGTCACCTCAATGCGAATCCATAAAGCTTTCAGATCCTGCCTGGATGCTGGAACTGAAGAGTGTTAATTAAAACAGGTGGAGGCCAGCCCCATTTAATTAAAATCTCCTGATCTGAAAATACAACCTGTATTCACATCAAGTCACCCCCACATTTTAAAGATCTGTAGCTCTACAGATCACAGCAGCTTACCATTAACAGGAGCGATACAAGGTACAGTATATGACAAAAAAGTACATGGACACCCCCTTCTCATTAACAGGCAATTCCAATTACACCATTCATTGATATTCTATAGAATGATGTGCTTCCAACTCTGACGCAATAGTTTGGGGGGAGCCTTACAAATCAATTACAAATCACTATTCTGAGCAAAAGGGCACGGCTGTGTAGTATACTATAGCCGAGCTTATTTGTTGCAAAACTCTTTTATTATATGGATTGCTACTAATGACTGTTGTACATGGTGATGTATAAACATGTACAGACTGTGCTTGTGCTGTATCACACTTCACAAAGGTTTATCAACAGCAAATTGGCCAAAAATGTGAAAAGTATTAAATTCTTAAGCTAAAATACAATAAAAAAAAAATTGTACATAAATAGTACAAAAAGTAGTTCATGTCTGGGCTTTGTGAATGCAAGTTAAGTTCTTCTGTGGCAGATCCATAAAACCATTTCCATGTGGACAAATGCACAAAAGAATGCTAAAATAGAACAGGGACCCCTGCAAACTGTTGGCACAAAGTTGAAAGCACACAATTATCCAGAATGCCATTGTATTCTGTCACAAATTACTGGAATAACTAAACCTGATAATTACAAGGGCGGGTCCACTCACTTTTGGCCATATAATGCATGTTACCCTGCAGCTGTTGGATGGATGGATAGATGGAGCTAATGATGCAGTATAATAACCTGGATAGTTGTGAGGTTTCTGGCAAGAGGCTGTCGTCTTGTCACTCTCAGCTTACTGTTGGGAAAGCTAATTTTAACCTAGCGCTAATTTGCCTCAGCTCTCTGACAAACACCAATTTCTAACTCACCCTAATTAATCAATATCATGGGCCACTACACCAAATGTGCAGCTGTCATGTCTGCTCTGAAACTCTGTAAGGTATATAGTTTTAGCTAAAGACTAGCAATTAACCTGACACACAATAAAAGTGCTCTAATGGTCCCTGCTACGATCATATTTAGCCACTTGAGTGAGCAATCTCACTGTGACTGACATCAATGCGCTAATCTGAGAAGCAGTGAATCACATGTCTGTTTGTTAAAATGCAAAACTCTTTTTATCGTTTTTGTAAATAAAAGTGATTGATGTGTAGAGCCTGTGTACACTCTTAAAAATAAAGGTTCTTAAAAGGTTCTGCACATAGATGCCATAGAACCACCTCTTTTCTGGTTCCCCAAAAAACGATTTAGTCAAAGGTTCTTAAAAGAACCATTTTCTTGACCTTTCTAAAGAGCCTTTTTCCACTACAAATAACCTTTTGTGAAACATAAATGCCATCGTGAAGTAACTTTTTATAAAAAAAAGTGTATGTGTTGGTTTACACACATTGACTAATAGCAAACGAAATATCTGATATATATCTGAAAAGATCTGGACGCTCAGTCTCACGCCATTAAATCTCATTAAAAATGCATGGGATACAGTTGCGGACCTCAGACAGAAATCTGCTGAAGCGTTCAGAGGAAGGTGAAGGCAGCACAACAGAGTGAAGCATGGGACAGACGCTTCTATGGTCCCATGACACTCATGCTTCACAGGCTGCTTAGCACAGTTCACTGCATTAGCTAATTACCATGTGTCTGTGCTGTGGTCTGTATGTGTGCGTGCATTTTATTTCTTGTGCGCATGCAGTTAACACAACATCAGTGTGGCTATGTCTGCATATTATAAGCAACTGTGGGCCTGTCACTCAAAATACGTTACAAACATGGCAGCTGTCTAAGAACTTTTATCAGAACATATTGAATGTGTATTTTGGCTTGCTAGTTCTTATACCCCCATAGCAGAATAAAGTGTGGCTGAGCACCCACTCATAAATACTCCTAGCAACCGTTCGAACTGCGCTGTATAGAATAATATCACTAATAATAATTATGTGGTTTAATTCACCTTTTTACTGTTTTGGCCATTTCCAACCCCTCCTTTACACCAATGCATCTTTTTCCCCATAGACACAAGTGCACAAAAGAAAGATTTATTCATTATTTACGGGAGAGTTGTGTACCTGCAACATTAGAATTCTTTTTGTAAAAGAATACAATTGTCAAAAAGACATTTGCAGTTTATATGCAGTTTAGTCTAGTTTAATGCATGATTTTTGCAAGTTTATGCTACAAAAGATCAGATAAATGACATCAGGCAATTCTCGATGATTTATATGCACCCATCCGCCCACTTTTGCAAGTCTCTTATTTTGGGCTTGTTTTGTCAGACTGGGTTGCTAGTTTCTAGCAAGATCTGACAGCGGCGCTCAACACTGCATTTAAACACTCACTTCACTCAGACACCTGGCCTGTCTGCGTTTTTACATCTCACAGCTTTGCTCACTCGAGATGACTACTGTTTGTGATGCAATTTTTTCACATACAATCCACTAAAACTTTACATGAAACAACAGACTTTTTTTAACAAAGATACACAAAATGCACAATGTATAATAAAAGATGTCCAACTTGGTGTACACAAAGATATTAGGTAGAAAAATACATATAGAAATGAGGACTGGTCCAAAATAGTCTAACACCTCTCTGCCTATGGCGTTTTTGTGCCATGTGCCATCTCAAACTTTAATAGTTGCAAATTTGCTTGATAATTTTTTTTAAATTAATAATAGTTCATAATTATGAAACAATTATAATAATATTTATTAATACATAATTCTTTAAACCATGTAAATGAATGCCAGGTACAAAGAGTGATATTGTTACAACATACCCCGTTACTGGCTAGGATTAACTAAGTAGCTATCACCTTAAGAAAATGAATGCGGTTTGTACATAAGCAGATAAATGTTCATTTGTACAACATTTTCATATTATCTTAATACTAATTTTGAATCAATATTATTATAATGAATAATTATCAAAAATGACTGCATTTATGAATATAGATGGTCATATTTGTAGCAATGGGTAAATCTCTCACAAAGTCTGTCCCCAGTGTGCTGCTATCCAATCAAATACTGTCATGTAAGTACTTCACACTTCCTCCTACCCCATATAGAAGTGTTGTAGTAGCCTCATTATTCACTTAGAAGGTGAAAACTACTCTGGGCGTTTAAGCTGTAAATTGCTATTCATAGTGTAACCCTCAATGGGGAATCCCATAGCTATCAGCTATGCAACGGGCCCAAGGGGTCAGGGATTGGCTGGTTAACATGGGTGAATTATCCCTTGCTGACTGATGCAGTAACTACTGTGGTAACTAATGCAGTTCTCCATTAATGACCATTCAAATGTAGCTGATAAAATAGTTACAAATATTTCTTTACAATATAGCTTTGCCAGCGGCTATTTTTAAGGGCTGTCAAAGTGTTAAATGGTTGTAATACAATGTTTACTGCCTGTACCTAGGATGAGGTGGAAATAATGTATTGAGGATTTCACAAATTTGGCTGCATTTTCATGTTTTTCCAGCAGAGTGCTCCATGGTATCACAAATACAATGCAAGGACAGCTTTGGGAGCGTTCTTTTCATTTACATGTATGAATTTGTTCCCTGAAAATCGAATACACAATCGAATCGAGAATCTAATCCTTTGCGCTGATAGTGCAGTGCTCTACCAATTAGGCTACAGATTCTTTTCTGTAAACCTGAGAAATTACTGTACATTTACAATATCACTATTGGTTTAAACACATACTATATAACAGAAAACCTTGTAGTGGAAATCAATTTAAATAGGTGAAGCTGATGCACCTAAGCAGTCCAACAGGTTAACACTTACATTTAAAAACAGAATTTGATCCTCCAATGACGGCTCAGCATCGCACAAAACAACAGTCATAAAAATTAAAGCTCTGTTGTGAATTAAACTACTTGTGAATTGCTGTGTAGACTAAGATGACAAAGATGTGGATTTAATTTGCTCAACTTTACATCTGATATTTACGCCTGTATGCTTGTATGATCCATATTTAACAGTTTACTTTACTTTAATGATATGGAGAAATCAACGCGTGTGAGAGGAACAGATGTCACAAACAGAAATATTTCAGTTTGCTTGTTCAATGAAATTGCCAGCTGTCACTGACAGACTGCAGCAAAAATACCAATTTACTTTTTCTCATTTGACAGCAAAGAAACAATATAAAGTTTGCAAGTTTATATTCATGGAAATGCCAATATACAAATAAAAGGTTATATTCCTTGCCATTCTCTTGACAGGTAATAGAACAGTATGACCAAATAAACAGTGTAGACAATAATGCCTAAAGCATATAATAAGACCATTAGTTATTAGTCAAAACTACGATTTTGTGTACTTAATGTCTATATGCTAAATATTACTGATGTTGCATACATATATATATATATAAATTTAGTAACTTTATGACTACATTTACATTTAGTCATTTAGCTGACGCTTTTATCCAAAGCAACTTACAAACAGGAAGCAATTTCAACAACAATAAGAGCAACAATGAAGTGCTATAAACAGGTCTCAGGTATTTCACCACAGTAGAAGGCGGCAAATTTGATTTATTTGTTTTTAATAGAAGTGGTGGTGTGTTAATTCGTCAAGAAAGTTAAGATGAAATAGTTAAGTTTTTAGTCGGTCTTAAAAACAGCTAATGACTGCCATTCTGACTCCAGAGTTATGGAGTTCATTCCATCAACCGGGCAAAGTGAAAGAAAGAGTCCGGGAAAGTTAATTCTTTGCCTCTTTGGAATGGAACCACAAGGCGATGTTTATTAGCTGAACGCAAGTTTCTGGTGGGCACATAAGTGCGAAGAAGTGAGAGCAGGTAAGGAGGTGCGGATCCAGTGGTCACCTTGAATGTGAAGGTTACATAATGACTAACTTTAACTGTTACTAGCGAATATTATTTAGTGTGTATCTGACTCAAATATTTTCTTTACATTTTTACAGAGCCCCCTCCAGTGGCCGAAGTTGGAACTTCTACATGGAGGGTATTTAATCAAACCCTTCTCCTCACCCAAACCTAACCACACACTAGTTAGAGGATTCTGTAGGATCAGGAACTGTAAGGAAACAAAAATAATGTCATGTTAGTCAATGCACTACATTCAAAGTTTCTAAAGCTGAATATAACATTTACATTTATCTTTCTGTATTAAAGAGTTTTGTATCTGTTATTAAAGGTGTATGTTTTCTTAAATAAAGCTAACATATCTGTTCAAAACTATTTTGAAAATAATAATGCAGATTTGCCTTAGGATTGTGCTGAAATATGGCATACTACAATCTTAAATGTTTATTGTTGCATATGGTTTTAAATACCATTTAAAATATTAGAAAGAATACGTTAAATGTACTACACCTCTGAGTGACCTTTGAGTGACACTTCTGAGTAGCTAGCAGCACAGCGCACAAGAACTGGGACATAGTTTATTATTACTTCACTTTTAGGTGCAGACATTTAAAAACTGCAGTGACAGTTAGCTGCACATTCCTTATCACTTTTGCACAGCTGAAAATGCATTACCAGGTGAAACTGTACACGGATGCATACTTTATAAATCTACCACCGGCCACCACTGACATACTATTTTCAACATGTGATCTGAGATGCACAAATTTTAGACTTGCATAGACTTTTAGAATGGACAGTATGCAAATTAGTATGCATAGTATTCGTCCTACTTCTTCCTCGCTCTATCACTGTGACAAGCCAGACCAATTTGCTGCACATCGAATAGGCATCGTTGATGTGTAAATGTGGCCAGTCATGTGTTAATATATTCATGGTTGTAACTTCTCAGCCATGAAAACCAGGAAGTTTTAGCAGCTTGGTTTCATTTAAATTGTCTTTTTGAAGAAAGTAGAGAGTTTTAAGCTCAGAGTTTCTTTATACAGCACAAAAAAACTTTTATTTCAAAAGATCAGAGAATTTCTTTTCAGTATGGTCTCTTAAAATTTTTTTAAATGGTAAAACTTGCCATAACATGGAATTCATACTGATGTTCAGTCACAAGGTTTTGCATATTAGCAATTGAATACCAGCGTTGAATATGGTTCATTTAAGCTATCTGTTATATATTATTTTACAACAGATGATTTAAACAGGGCCCTGCCTTTCAGTATGCAATGTCAGACAATATGCTTTACTGACAACAGCTGTGTGACCAAACTCACTTATAAACTATAGACTGCAGATTAACGAGGGGATATGTGAGGGAATTTGGACACAACATACACACAAAAAAAATACAGAAAAGCCTCATTTATGCAGTCTTATGCACCTCATAAGTGCAGCATTGCTTCCACATGATACATGAACAGAGATAGTTTTACAGTTTTCCATTTTCTTCTTCCACACTGCCAATCACTCTCATTTGACAGCATACTGCAAATCCGTCCGTCATCACTATGGCGACCGATACTAATATAATAGATATCGACTACGCTGACTCAATAACTCAATCACCTGTAATAACAGTGTGACAGTCAGTCATAAAGATCAGATTTGGAAACCAAAGGAGAATTGTGTGCAGTGTAGGCTAAACCTGGGTTTTCACTTACTGTAATAATCTCTCCCTGAACATCCTGTGATGTTCCGAGACTCCTGGAGACAATTCAGACAAAGTTGGAAGTTCTTCCTGCACAGCTTGAGATGGAAGTTGTGGAATGCCAGCTTCTACAAGCATCCACCCGTTTTGTGATATTAAAGCTTCCAAGCCACTTCCATACCACATGTTTGCATCTCAACTGGTTGAGCATGACACAAGCAACGCCAAGGTAATGGGTTCGAGAACCAGGAACCAGTGTTCCAAAACAACATTGTTGGATAACACTTAAGTCGCTCATACTGTTGTATAATTTATGTAATTATTTGGTAGTCACGTATGTCATTAAAAAAATAAAACAGCTACTTATGTAACCTAACTTTTCTCATAAAGTTCACTGTTTTTACACAAACTTTCAAAGCCTTAGGCTGACTTATCCAGAGCTGCAGAGGAGATCGTCTGGCCTCTGTCTTCTCTGATGGTTTCATGCTGTAATGAAATGTTGCAAACACTTCTTTGAGCAAGGAAGCAGTAATGGAAAGCATAAATCCGCAGTCCCAGTCTGCCTTGCAAAGTACAAAAATAATTACACGTTTTAAATCAAGTCTCTTAGACTATTATCTGTCCTGTGACAGATAAATTTGGCTCGGCTATAATCAGATTCAGAAAGAAAACTGTACCAGCAAGCAACTGCAAAATCATAACTAAAACCCATAACCGAAGCCAATTTTCATTATACTGCAGGGTTGGTATAGTTACTGCGTATTGTTTTTGTAACAAAGAACTTTGAAGTCCAGAACACTGAAAACTACAGACCTCCACATTTCTGTGACAGACAAAAATCCCATAACCACATAATATAATTTGATGTGTTCAGTGTATATAAATAATCTATTGTTAGGTAAATGGTTGAAATGAAAACAATGTTCTCTACAGGCCTGCCTGGCTGTGAACTCATCAGCCAGTGATGTGGTTTCGCAGATCTGTTTTCCCTTCGCAGATGATTCACTGAGCGATGTCATTTTTGTCTACCTCACTCTGAGACCTTTTGCTTCATGCTCTATATTTGTTCTGAAACATTTATTGTGTAAAATTGTTTTTGCAGCTTCCAAATGCCCAAAATTGAAGATGCATTTCAAATGTCTGACAGCTACATTGGGACATTACATGAATACATATTCACTGCCAAGCTCTCTACAACAAAGTAACACTGGGGGTAAAGTATCTACTTAATGGTGTTCCATCAATGGAGCAGAAATAGGCCCTGATATACAGCATTGAAACTTTACTGTATTTGTAAAGACCTATAAACAAAGGTACGTTAAAGAGACAGTACACTCAAAAATTAAAATTCTGTCATCGTTTACTGTCAAGCTGTCCAAACCCATATGTCTTACTTGCGACACAAAAGTAGATGTCTGGCGAGACAGCTACAGCTAGTCTGTTCCATACAATGAAAGCGTATGGGGACCGAGCACACCTGTGAAGTTATTTGAAACAGAACTTAATTCAGAGGGCGAATGAAAAGATATTGGAAAATTTCCTCAGCACAAGATGCAATGAAATTGCCTTCTTTATTATTCTGAATGTCTCTGGGTGGCACTGTTTGTCAGCAGAAAGCTACACTAAGATCATTACAGAGCATGTGATGTGTTCTCTGTGTCCCTTTATCTATATCAGTATATGTGTGTAAAAGAAAAAAAAAAGAGGACATAACTATGTTTTCATGTCATATGGATCTTAAGCAGTATCTTATAGATGTCTTATAGATGTGCAATTTACATGTTCTCTGTAGCTCCATTAAAAGGTCTTGCGCTAACCCTACTAGCTACATATTAAGTCGTTTAACTAACATGAATATATAGACCAAAATCAGGTACCCAATACAAATGTTTGTGTACTATGGATTTAGTTTCATATAGGACTGAAAGTGCAATTTTTATTATTGCTTTTTATTGCAGATACTGTAGACTATTGTGCTTCTCTTCAACTCCAGCTGAATTTGTGAAGGCCTGATTTTTATTTCATATATTTCTTGGAAAGGGAATGGAAAAGCCAGTTGAGAACATACAGCCAAGCTCGGCTCTCATTATACACGGTTTACTCCGCACACAAACAAGCAAACACAAACTGTAGCGCATGAATTTTAAAACAAGGTGAATGAAGAGCTTTATCATTTCACACCAAGGTTTTTTTCCAATATATATCTCGCTATATTTGTGAGAGCATCTTCAGACATTTGGCACTCACAATTGTAGCCGAACCTGTACTAACACACACACCTTAATAACAAGCAGAATTCTCTAGGTGTGAATGATTCATTCACAAGCAGCTGCACAATCACTGCAGATAGCAACAATGGCACTGAGGCAGCTCATGAGCCTTTCTGGAGGCAATTAGAGAAAAAGGTTTGATATAAGAACTGCTTATTGTCATCAAGTTGAGAATTGAGAGTGACCTGTAACTCATTAGCACGCTAGTTCCTGTCACAGTGTGAAACGCTACAGCACTGTGAGACTTCTCACCCGCTTGGTCGTCACAAACAAATAAAACCAATTGTTTAATAACATTTAAAGTGTAGAACCTTACAAAGATGGGGTTAGTGAGGATTTTAATGGAGGTATTGTCATAGGAAACTACTTAAATAGAAGACCTTAAAAACTACTTAAAATTTGCCTACAAGACCTACAGTTTACATTAATTCTTTTTATGTTTTCATACAAATGTCTAGTGCAAAATTCATCTGTGCATGTTAATTCAAAAAGTAACAATGTTTCTGTAATCTTTAATCAAAATGTAATAATTGGTTCTGCCTCTGCTGATGTCACCAATTCCTCTTTTTTCAGGCCCTCCCCCCAGCCACCTGCCACACAGAGAGCACTTTTAATAATCCAATCAATTCCGGATGGGAAAAATTCCACCCCGCATTTTATTCTCATTTAATATCCTATGTTTAAATAAAATGGGTTGTAAATGCCATTTCGTGTTAAGATTTATTAAGATATAGGTATATATGAGAGAAAGATAAAGAAAGAGTGAAAGAGAAAAAGAGAGACGAGCTGAAACAGTCAGAAAGATAGAAGCAGTGATCTGGTTCAGAGGACATGAAGAGAAGAAATAGTCATCTGGGCCTGACAGAAACACAAGTGAGAGACTTTCCTACAGGAGGCCGAGCCTTCACACAAGAGGAGATTTGCAAGTTGTTTCATTCATTGATTAATAGACATTTTGATTGCTAGACTGACTGACAGACAGTCAGATGAGATCTGTCTGTCAATAACATCACATATTTTTGGAGGCAAAACATGAGACCATAAGAGACAGATATACTGTGTGGTTAAATCAGTTAGGTAAGTTTTACAACCAAAATATGCTATATTAGACTGTCATTCCATCCCTCACAGCCTCATTTTAATCTGCGTCAAATTAAACACGGTTTCTACTCTGACTAAAGACCGTTGAAGATTAAATCATCTAAATGATCAATACTGTGACTGATATAACATGAAACATTTTACAATTATTCAAAATCCCACAAGGCATAGCCCAAAAGTACAGCTAAACTTTTGACAGGCATAAATTATTCCTCAAAACAGTGTGGCCATCCGCATGCAGGACTTTCCAGCATGTAAGATCACTGTAAGAAAGAACTGCTTGACATTTCTTTCAATTCCAAGAGTCTTAGCGCAAGAAATCACAGTTACTGAAAAACTGTCCAAATAGACAATACCATTGTAATTAAAATCAATAGACTTTCCCAGAAACCTACAAGCGATGTTTCACTGGTAGATGGCTTTATGATGTCTGCTAGACATCTACTCCTACGCTTGGCAGCACTTATTTTTCAGCATAACTCTACAGTACTGATCTGTGGACATCTGTGCTTTACAGTGCAAAACTTATGGATCTATATGGTAATAAGGGCTTGGTGTGAGTGCTGAGAACTCCTCATCATTGGGTATCAATGGATATCCATCAGTGACAGCCGGGAATCTGTAGTTTATAGCACAGAACAAGTTTCCAATCACAACCCATTTTTGGTCAGTCCACACTCCCCATAAAACTCCTGGGTGATGTTACACATTTAAACCAGCTGGAAGAAGTCTAATATTCTATTATGTAAAACAGGTTTTTGGACCAATGAGATTCTAGAATGGGTTCCTGTAGTTTAATTGTGTTACATCCGGTTAAGACAGGATGTTATATTTACTGAGATCTTTAATTCTAAGCATATTCCACAAAAAGCAGGTTGTTTTTGGAGAAAGAGGAGGTCATATTGACCTTTCCCAAAAGTGACACATCATGAGTTATAATAGAGGAAACTACCAAATAATATCCTAAATAATGGGACATGCCAACAGTGTTCTGATGTAGAACATTCAGTCCTCTTCAAACAGCAACATGGTCATAGACGATGAGTCCACAACACATTTTGTTGACATAATTTCATGGATCTGGTCCTAACTCATGAAAAGGCCTGACCAAGCTACATTAAAAATTGGAGAGGAAGTCTACAGTGAGTTCATCTCTATGAAGTGGATGAGAGAAGAGATGGGAAGACTTGTGAGGGGTGTGAGAGAAGAGAGAATACGGCCCCGGGCTCTCTTATCCTCACCACGATGCTTCATAAATTGTGTGTGTGTTTGTGTGCCCATCCAAGGCCTGTGGGTAGGAGGTATTCAAATTGTCCTTGCTCTCTTTTCAGAGATTCTAGGTGCTATAAAACCTGTGCGACACACGCAAACAAACACGTACACGCTCACGCACACAAACGCATCAACCTCTGGGGCTCATGTGGTCGCCAAGGTTACCAATATCAGGCCGGTAGTCAGAAATACATCAACACATGCTCAAGACGCCTCTTACTTTTCCCATAATCCACCTCAACACTGAGATAAAGACTCATTAAGCACACATTTTCTTTCTTTGCAGTTAGCCATCTGTATGTGGAGTATGACCAGTCAACCTTGCGTTTGCTTTTCATAGTATAAAAGCAAACGCAACAGTATGTTGTCCAAAGGGCCAAGATGTTAATGATCTTATGAGTTCTGTAAATCTGTAAATTGAGTTCTACAAAGAGGTTACTTACAGTTTATTAAGTTGAGTTTCTGAGGTCTGCATAGATACATAAACTACATTTAGGCCCAGGAAGGCATGCAGACTCCAGACACTCAGCTTAAACTGTAAATAAGCTCTCTTTGTTGCAAAAGTTAAAGTAGGAAAGGTCTGCAAAAGTTAAAGTAGGAAAGGTCTGCAAAGTTGGTGGAAGTGACAATTAGGCATGTAACTGAGGCTGTATCTTTTTCACTGTGTTCTTTATAGCGGATGCACCATTTCTTTTTTTATTTTTGTATATATTTTTATAAATTTTTGCTCTGACATAGTACCATTTCTAAGGCTTCCTTTTGAAGTGGAGCATCCTGTCACAGTCGAGCTCTGAGGTGTAAAAACCGCCTGTGGAAAATGTTGTTCTAATGGACACCAAAAGCAGTTTGTGAACGAGTGTTTGCAAAAGTCAAGACTTTTTTCACTTACAGCAATGACGAATGCAACTATTAGGGCTGTCCACATAACGTATTAATTTAGTACAATTATTACAAACATAAAAAAATGAACATTAATCACACTCCTTACATTCAAGGACAATTGGATGAAGTGCAAAAAACACAGAACACAGAGGCCTCAAGACACGTTTTTCAAAAGTTGAACTATTTTTGACACTGACTTTTTTTAAAAACATTGGCTTAATTACAAAATAGGCCAACAGCTAAAAAAAAGTTCAGATGGAATACAACAACGCAGTCCACCAAGGGTTGACTGACAAACTCAATTGCAAAAAGGATTGCTGTGGACTGTATGCCACTGATAGGCTAATGTTCAATCAAATGGAAATAAAAAAAAACAATCTATTGACTTTTAAAGCCACTTTTCAGCCACAATAATGTAATGTCAGGGAACAAAAAGGGTAGACAAGAGGGACCAGGACGAATGAGACAATTATCGCTGTAAAAGAAGCTTCTCTCAACCAATTGTTCCATGATTTAATAAATAGTGCGGATAATCTCTCTTTCTCTCTCATACACACACACAGCTTGCCTCACAGCTGGGTTCATTCCCATGGGAGATGACCATGCTCAGAGGAAATTGCGAGTAGAGTTATCACTATTCTGTCTGCTGTTTCCAAATAGCATCTGTTGTGCACTTAAAGTGGTAAAGCTATAGAAGCTGGTGTAGGCTTAGTAATGCCTTTAGGTGTAAATTCAATCCCGGAGGACAAAAACGACTATCAGGACAAATCCATTTAATCCTTTCCTGTTTCTTTAAAGAACTCTTTTCCACATTCTCCGTTTAAAATATATATATATGGGTGAAAATGGTCAAGTCACCGTTTAAAAAAATCATTAAAAACCCTACAGCAAATGTTACTTAAAATCTTGCCTTTATTTTCTACAAATATAAAACAAATTTTGTAACCAAAACCAATAAATGTGTTCACACAGAAGCAGAATACAGCTGTCACTTCTGCTTGGAGTGTTAAATATGAGTATTTCAGTTTATATATTAGCATATAAAAGTGCACGATAACTACATTCTATAACCAAAAAGTCACTTCCTGAAATTCTTGAATAAGCTGATTTTTTGATCTGATGTCTGAACTGAATTGAAATACAAACTGTGTAAAAATTCGCTTGTATAGTGCTATTCACCAATACGGTCCAAAACAGCTGAAATACAGAGACTACAAAGAACAACAATAAAGGGAACTAGCCAGTGCCTTATGAAACAAATGAACACTAAAGATTTACTCATTGTCATTCCTGCTCAGTTCTCTGTAAGTAAGATTAACTGACAGCTGATTCCTTTTAGGCCCTCAGGAAGGGCTTTTGGGCAAGAAGGGACCAAACCATTAATCTGGATGGATGCTATGTGCGAGTCATGTTAGTCATGTGTCAGTTAAAGTAACACCTCCTGAACCTACTCATACTCACACAGGTAATAAGTGAGGACAGCTGCCGCGGGAGTTTAGTGTGTAATCTTTATCAGCGTCACCTTTATGAATGAGTAAGGGGAGGTGAAACCATAGAAGTTAATCAATAAAGGGAAGCAAGGAAATATTTGAGGGCATTTTCAATCCTGAATCAAGGTCATCTGAAACACACTACATTCCTCCTGTCCTGCCTTTTAACCTTCAGTGACTGCTCTCCACTTACACACTTGACTTAGGCCTATATGTGAGCCATAGATATTGTCTTAATTACCAGGCCAGACAATACCTGCTAACAGCTGTTTGATCCAGGCGTGTGTGTGTGACATTCAGAATTAAAAATGACACTAATTAAAGTCTCCTGAAAAATAAATTCGAAATTTATTGATTCATCACAATTAATTGATTTATGTAGTGTTCAATAATTTAATTTTTCAGTATTAAATACTATTGAACGCGCTGCCATAGATACTATTTAAGGCATTTAGAGAAACGTAAAGTATTGTTTGAAATATGACCTCGTATAGAAACAGTTACTGTTAATCGTTTTGACAGTGTTGATTTTGCTGTACAAGCATTGACACTGTTTGGATTGCTGTTTGATTGGGTATGCACATTCTGTTTACACTTGGCCGTATTTCACCGCAGAATGAATATAAACTCAATATATTATTATTTATATATGGGAATTAAACAAAGTACTAACACAGTTTTTGAATGAAATATATGTAAAGACTCACGCGTGGATTGTGACGCTCCGAAACGCGCTGACGTTGTTCTCTGAATGAGAAAAACCGTTGGCCCACAGGTGCACGACGCAGCAAATTCATCCATGATACACCCATAAAACTGAATGGGAAAATGCGACAACATGGTAAAAGTCACATGCCATTTCTTTTAAAATTGAATATATTTGATACGTTTAACGTTACGACAGGATAATTTAACAATTCACACAATACAGCTATACAATTATAACATTAATGTAAGAATGTACTCACACTAGGCACTCTGAACCGTACCCGAGCGCGGTTCACCCCTGAGGTGTAGTTCGTTTGATCAGTGTGATCGCTGCGAACCGTGAAACACACGTTAGGTGCAGTTCAAACAGTGCTCTGGCCTGCTTGAAGAAGTTCGACTGAGCTCCGGCGCAATTCGCATGTAGTGTGATCGCTAACCGTGCAAGAACACGGAACACAGCTACTCATCATTACTGTTCAAGTGTGAGTGCAGGCTAGCGGGGAAGAACAATCGCGCTCGTTTACGGTTCAAGGCAACTGTGCCTAGTGTGAGTGCACCCTAAGTGCTGACACCGGAAATGTATATCCAAGCATAACTATGGGTTTTGTATTTGTTTCTTTGTATTACACTATTAATAATATGCGTTATATTGTTTATTTGTACAAATTTGTAGTTAACTGTTACGATAACTGTTTTTATACAACGGTTTTTGTTCTTCCAGCAGCAAAACAATTACTCTGAATGATTACCACCTGTAATAACAGGTACGTTTTTTTCTGAGCATCCTCATTTTTTATGTCCCCTAGCACCCTAATTTTAGAAGTCCCCGAGTTTTAAATATCTGGTTAGCTGTCCAGTAAGTAAAATAGATTAAGTAAGCCATACTTTAAAGCATATTTCATCAAACATATTAAATATTCCCTCTATAACAGAATCGTAGTGTAAGGGTAGCCATGATACATGACTGCATGATATTGTTTGTTGAAATGTGTTAACTCAGACTGCTTAAAATTCACATACTGAAGCTGACTCGCCCTGATTAGAAATCTCCAAAACAGGTGGGGCTAAGGTTACGTGTTGTAATTGAGCCTTTAGTTTAGACAGAGATGGTAGGTTAATACAGACTTTGCATATGATTTCTATATAAATAAATATGACTGTGGGAGGTTCACATGGGTAACTGACACTACTAGCGTGTTGACAGGTCTCTATGATTAATTCATGAGTTATTTCACCTGCTGTACTTGAATGATTTACCTTGCCTGCAGTGGTTGGTATTTCAAACGTGTGACATTTTAGGTTTTCTCAGATAGTCTAGTCAATTAATTTCATGTAGCTGTAAAGCATTTGTTAACCTTGGAAAAAGGTTTAGCGCCAATTATTGTAAATCCTGACCATTACACAGAAGAAAATTGTGAGAACTTGCTTAATGTCAGGATGTTTTTTGCTCAGACTTTGTGCTGTGAACTGGTACATTTTTGTTTGTTATAAAAAGTAGGTATTTGTTTGGTTTAACAGATAGTCCCAAACCGTTGTGTCAGAATGCTCAGACTTAGCTATGTTTTCATTAGCACCACACTAATTAAAGTTAGAGAGCCGAGCCTAAAAATGGTTTACTAATAGTTGACTCTCCATACCAAGCTGGGATGGGAGAAATATACGTTGGTCTCCGGCAGACATTTTATAATTATCAGAATTAATCTTTATACAATTTGTGCATATTCATAAAAAATACAAAAATGTATTTTCTTCAGTCTATTGAAAACTGAAATTAAAAGGTTTGGCTCAAAGATAACACACTACATTTTGGCCGTTTGCTCTGTACACTTCCAAAAGTGCTTAATTTGAGAATGTCTCTCATTAGCACACTGTAATCAGGTTTTAAGAAAAAAAGACACCGATAATATGATATTTAGAAAATGTCTGGTAGTTGAAATGGTGTGGAAGTGTTAATTAAGTTCTGTGAGGAATGTGATGTGCTCCTTCTGTCGGAAATGCTGTCCTGCAGCTTTGCAGAGGCTTATATCACATCAGAATAATGAAGGCCAATTTGGGACAGAATACAAAAGTTTTGCCTAACACATTTTTGGGAGTGTGATTTTTGAAACAGCACATACTTTTCAACTACTGACACATGCTGACAGTTCTTCTGTTGGTGAATTAAGGCGGTCTAAAATTAGTGCTCAGCTGTGTTCATATTTGGTTTGTTGACATTGAACTATATGCAAGTTTAAACTCATGTTGTATTTATGCTATCTTCACTGGTTTTGCTGCATCAAGAGTTTCATTTGCATTAAATAGATCCTTTTTAATAAATACATCCTTTTAATAGCAGCATGGGGCAATATATCTTCAGCAGAGTCTCTGTAATGTCAGGTTTTACTTAAGCATACAAAATATATCTGCTTTTGGCCTTTTATCTTAAGAGTGGCTTTATCTGAATACCAAACAGAGTACTGCATGATTACACTTGTGGATTTTTCATCATTTGCATAAGATGTCTTTTGTTTCCTGTTTTATTTCTTCTTTCTAATCCACACACAAGCCATCCTCTTTCTTCTTGTTGCGAGGACTCGGGTTTTATGGTTGAGTAAATCTAGCGGGTGTCTGGAGAATACCTTTGATGATGGAGGAATGTTTCACTGTAGCTTTCAAATATCAGTGGTTTTCTGTCGAATCTCAGCGAGGAAGAAAATCACTTTACAAGACAGCAGAGAGTCCTGAGAGTTTGATCACTATCTTAGAAGCGTCTGGAAGCGTATGTGGCAGATCATATGCTGTAACAAATTCAAGATTTTATCAATTTGTTATTTTGATCCTCCAATATCCTGTTTTCCAAAAAGCCATTTTGAATCCACAGATCGTGTATACCAAAAATCCTGATACTAATGTTTTCTAAGCAGTTTTCATTCCCCTAGCTTCAAGTGAAAAGAACCCTTACCTAACCCTAACATTAAAGCATGTGTCGTCTGCATGTTCCAAGTTTTGAAATATTTCACCAAACCTTTTAGAGTACAGAGATGAAAGAACACAGATCTGGATCCAGGGAACAAAGAACATGTCACATACCGGTCGAGATGATGTGTTAGAAATGTCCAGAAAATGAATCTAAGGTGCATTATGTCCCTTCTGTATTTTATAGGGTCAGGATGACTGAGGTCATGGGCATTTCTGAAAAAGGCTTAAAAATAACTTGAAAGCCACCTTACCCTGTTCTACTTCAAAGTGTAAACTCTGAAAAGAGGATTTGACACAGGGGAGGGAGTGATCACAACTGTTAAAAGGTTTATTAAATAAAGTATTTCTAAAAGGGGTTATGCAGCAAGTCAAGAGGATGACATGGTCTTTTTATTTTTATTTCAGTTTTTCCCATTGTGGTTGATAGGGCAAAAATATATAGTGTTCGGATTTTTATTACCTTTTTATAACCAAAGCTGTTGAATCACGCACAGGCTAAAAAGTGTCAAATGAAGCCAGACTAAAAAATTTTACTGAATCGCTGCCTCGTACCTAATATTTTATTTTTTTATTCTAAGAAGAACTGTTTATTCACAGCAGTGGTTTTATGGATTGTTTGAAACTGCAATATTTAACCAGCTTACATCTTGGAAATAAATTTAGTAAATAAATTTAGGCTGTGCTGCATTTCTGTGAAACATTTAGTAATTACTGTTTATGAAGAGATAATGATTTGAGAAGGATACATATGTGTCTTTGTAAATATAGGGTTTTAGCTGGGTATTGTATGCGTACAGAACACAAACTTTGCATACTGTGCAGAGCATACATACAATATCACTCTATAATGCATCACAGGGGCCCCTTTCATAGAAATACATTCACTAAATACACACAAAATAAGTCTCTACTCCTTACATGCTATTAAAATCACAGTAAACATTAGTAAGTGTGAGCCAATGTGAGCCACTTTGGAGTATGTAATAAAACCTGTTTGTTAATTCCTTTTGGTGGCAGATATTTTGTTCCCTGTTGGTGCTTCAATAGAAGTGTAATAATTTTTCTCCTTTTTCAAATTATCGGTAGGTTTTGTAATTTCCTGGTTCAGGCTATTGTGTGGTTGAGAGCAAACCCAAGGTCTGAGGGGAGTCTGTTCATTTTGGGAGTTAAACAAACATATTCAAGAGCAGCAGCTTAGGTAAATAATTAGTCATTTGTTTGTCTTTGTTTTCCTCCATCGTGTGGAGAATTTACAGATGAGGTTGTCTGTCAGTTGAAGTTTCACTTGAATGACTTTAATTGCTGGCGTCACCAACATACCACCAGATTTTCAAAAAGGTTTTCAGGTACCATTATACACTGTTGAGTGCTGGTTTGCAGATACTGAATAGGCTGCTGATTGTGATTGGTTAATATGGCTGTCAAGATCCATAGCATGTCAGTCGTTTGACTTTATGAAAGTGTTCATTTTATGTGCTTCTCTATTTAAGTTTTGTATTATTTTAATTGCCACTGATTTAAGTGTTCCCATTTTAAGGTCCAATACCAATATCCAATGTAGTCCTTCATTGAATATGAGGTCATTAAAACTGCATGCATAATAGTTATGCAGATTTGCAAAATGCAGTGTATTATAGTGTATGCAGTACAGTAGTGTAGTGAAGTGTAGAATTATATTGTGATATATTGTTTTCTATTGAAGTATTGTAAGCCATCTACCAGAATAACTGATTACAATACAAATGTACACTGGTTTACCTTTTATGTTTGTAATTGTAATCATTTACATAGTTACCATGATGTGGTATTTTATAGCTACAGAGAAAGACAGTTTTTCTATTTTTTTCTGTGAATTCCAATGTTGTTGGACAAAAACAAAGAGAAAAGATGATTTTATACTCTAGTGGTTTATACCTCCCTTTACAAATTAAGAGCCATATGATTCCCCCGTGGCATTTAGGAATGCTCTAGAACATTTTATTGCTCACAAAACCAGTTTCAACCAGTTCATTTTAATTATATTGTTAGCACAAAACATCTTCAATAAGTTCAAACAGAAGCAGAAGTGAAACCCGATGTTACAGTTTAAACACAAATAAAACATGCACAATATTCTTTAATATATAAATCAAATCAATTTCTTTGCTTATCTCCACTGTTTCGCATATTTTGACAGTTTATGAAAGCATATAATTACAATTACAACATTTACAGTATATGTACAACAGCATAAAAGTCACATTAAAGGTGGCCTATGGTCCACTTAACTGCAGTTTCTCTGCATTACAGCAGTCTTGCTGTTCCTCTCCTAGGCTTCTTCACTAGATGTTAAAAAGCCGATTTGTCACCTAGGCTATGCCGTGAGCATCATTAGCAGAGGTTGACAGCTCTCGGACTTGCCTGGTTTCATGCTTGAATTCTTTTTCTCCACGTGAGTCTCTCTCATGGTAGACTTGTGATAAAATCATGCTTTGGTAGAGCCACTAGTGATGAATGGCCATGCTTAGCAGGAACATAGCAGCACGTAATTCAGAGATAGGTTGCAGAGTTCTTTATCTGGAACCGGACCATTTTTTTAGGCAATAAAACATCTATATATACAAACACCGATAACTGAATTTACAAAGCAAGGTCTAGGTCCTATATTTTGACACATTGTTTTTGCATTCTGAGTGTTTACATTAGACATAACCAGCTGTGTTTACAGTAATGACACGCAGGACAGTGTAGCTCTTACCAAATTGATCAGTGGATCACGAAAAGAATTCGCTTGGCGCGCATTTTGCCACTGCACAGCTCAGCTGAGTAGTGCAGTTTTATCCCTCTTTTGGAGCAGTTGTCTTCCCACACAGCTCACATACCGCTCACAGCTAAATAAAACAGACCACGTGACTTATGAGGACAGTTATTTTAATAAGTAATTTAACAGGCCGGACTACTAAAATTGAATAAATACTAATATTAATAATAGCTTTATGTTAATTGCTCTTGCACTTATCACTTGGGAAATCTCAACGGATCAGATTGACTATATGATGACCAGAAAACTTACTGTATGTATTGTATTTACAACCATCGTGTTTTGGCTATCTACAACACGCATGCAAAGTGATTTGAAATGTGCAAATTGTGGTTTGATCAACAAATTGAAATGTGTTGACAGTTTAAAAATGGCTGAAATGACAGATATTCAGTGGGGTTAGTTTTCCTTCCAGCTGTATGATATCACGTGGGTTTCTGAGAGCCAGTGCCAATCAGTGCTGTGTGTAGTGAATCCTGAGAGGGATCTTCAAATGAAATAAAGATTAGCTTTAGTTAATTAAAGATCAAATCTGCAATCTTAGGCCTAAACACCTGTGAGGGGGCTGAGAATTACTTCTCACATGTTTTACTCATTAAGTTCTTCTGTCCGTGTGAAATGTTTGAGATTCAAGGTTGTTGGGGTAACAGATGTCAACAGACATACAGTAATTATGTCAACAGATGTTGAAAACATAATGGTTGTAATTATCCTTACAGCTCAAATACATTATAGCTGACTCACTCACATTCGGTTCTTTGTAAATCTCCAGCTGGGTCATTGAGAAACACCTCACAGGCATCTTCAAGGAAACCTTATTCAAACCTCAGGCTGGAGAATGTCTGCAGCCAGGTGACAGCTCGCCGCACCATCAACATGACAGAATTATGGTATCTCCTCATACTCTCTTTCAATCTTTTGGATTTAGCTTCTGCTTCACACTGTCCTCCATTCTGAACTGTGTAGTGAAAGGAGGAGTGACTGAATCCAGATCTTTCTCCAGTTAGAGGTAAATACAATGAGACAGAGCAGTTTCGGCTTCCGGCCGCTTACGAAATTTGTAAGAATGATCAAGGCTGACAGGACGTGTGTCCCCTAATTCCACTCTCTTTTCTTTTTCCTGTCAAAATGACAATGCAAATCAGCATGCAAATCTAAACACCAAGATATTTAATAGATTGAACATAGATAGCAATGTTAGAAAGAAGCTGAGTGAGAAAAACTATCAACAACCACCCACACAGGTGCTTACCTTGACATAATAAAAGGGACGTGCTGTAGGTTTCTGTTGTCCCTAAAATTATAATTTGTTCAGTATACGCATACCTTTATCCCTAGAAAAAAGTGTTTTGCTTTTTAAAAACAACAGCTGCAAAAGTAACATTATTTATGAATTATTTTTCCATTTGAGACTTCTGAGGAGTTTTTCAGCGAATCTGTCCCAGGGGTATAGTTAGAAGTACACAGTCACAAAGTCACAAAAACCTTTCTGCATTTTGCATTTTCATTTAGACAATATTTAATATGCCATATTTATTAAGCCGTTTTCCTCATGGGGACCGTTTGCTGATCCCTTCAGTGTAGGTTATTTGAAGTTGTACTAGACAAGTTGTAACAGACAGAGACACACAGAGAGATTCCACTTGGCCGCACTTTTCCTTATTTTTTTCTTTATAGTACCTCTTTATTTGCCTTTAGTTCAACAGAGTCCTGCTTGTCGTAGGCAGCCTTCATTCCATTCGATCTGCTGCTCTGAGGTTCGACCAGCGAGATGCAAGAGAGCAGAACAAATCAAACAAAAGTGTGTTCTTTATAATGTGTGTTCCCTCCCAGGAGAACCCAGTTATTTTATTGCACAGTCTTACCAGAGAGCAATACAGTTGAACAACAACAAAGGGGCAGATTTTGACACCTGAATTATACTGTAAGCTTGCCATTTTTTTGCCATGTGATTGTAAAAGAATATCCCATTTTCAAAATGGGATATAAAAAATGGGAATATTCAAAAAGAATATCTCCTTTTTTTTTTAAACAAACTTTTAAAAATAATGAATATTTTCAAGCATGTTTCTCAAACACTGTCTTTATTTTCCATTGGTTGGACAGACGGATAGCTCCACCCCCTTCTCATGCTACTGAGATCGGATTGATCAGCGCTATGTTAACGTTTCTGATCCCTAAAGTCAGCGTTTACAGTCTTTAGAAAAATCAAGTTGTCTTTGCATATGAAGCTAATAATATTGGACTATTCTAATCGCTTGGTCATTGAGATCTCTTGAGCCTGGTGTGTATTACTAATACATCATCAATTTTCACTTACAGTATGTAATTTGTTACTGTTACTGCTTTAACAAATGCATTTTGCCATTGACTCAAGCCGCAGTAGGTTACACAGTGATGTGACATGACCTTTTGACAGCTGTTAGTCCATATTGACTTGTACACTGCATCACAATAGGAGTTTAAATGGCAACAGGATTAAAGATTTTTTTAAAACTTCAATACCAGAATGTCTGTAAAGAGCTGAGAGGATGGGTGCCACTGTGGTAATCCTAAATGCCTATGAAGAGTGCTGACGGCCTCATAATATGAGCCAGACCTTCAATAATAATGTCTTTAGGAGCCTCTCACACAAACAGCGTAATCCTCCTTTGATTGATGAAGGGAGGCCAGCCGTGCTCATTGATCAAAACTCCCTCCAGTTGCGTTCTGCCCGAGACTCTACTGGAACGAGTGCAAAGTAACTAAATAAGGTGAAGAGTAAGATTTCCCTTGATGTCTGTGTGCATCATTTATACTGTTTATTCCCTCAGTTCAATCTCTTTTCTGCCACTCTTCCTCCTGTGATGATTGAGTTTTTTAGATGTGGCGTCTCTCTTGTCTGAGTGCCTCGTGAGCGGTTCTTATACTCAATGCTGTGCTGGATGCCTGTTTCCGTTTATTCGGAAACCATCAGCCATTGTGTTCAGGTTTAAGGTGCTTCTATAGTCTGTAGCCTTAGATTGGTTACACATCAGCAGTCAAGTGGATCGACAGCCTCAAGTCACCATTTATTTTCATTATATAAAAAATGCATTGAAAGTAAATGGTGGCCGAGGCTGTCGGGCCCCTAACATTCTGTTTTTCATGTGCTTCACGGAGGAAAGAAGGTCATATGGGTTTGAAAAATAAATGGTAAATGAAGACAGAACCTTTGTGTTATTGTTTAGGGTGAACTGTCCCTTTAAGTATTAATATAATTAATTGTTTTAGCTTTCCCCAGGAATGCATTATTCACCATCTACTTGTGAAACCACATCATTTCAGCATAGCATTTTGATGATTTTTTGCCTAAGGAAAAGCAGGTCCAAATACTTCACAGAAATTTAACTGTAAAGGTCACACTGGAATTGCGGAGTCATTGAAATTCTGCTCTTACATTTTTGTAGTTACTACAAATCAGACTCTGATTGTTGTTCACATTATCGATATAGCAACCAGACTCACAAGTCAAAGTCTACGTCAAAGGAGTGTCAAGGAGTGCATTGATCGCAGTTCCTTTAACTCCCTGCAAGGGGTAAGACAGAAAATATTCTAATAGGGTGAAAATCAATGTTTAAGAATAAGGAATGCAATGTTCAGTCAACCGATGCAGAACAAAGGGAAAAATCAAAGAATCACAGACCCGGTCACAAAACAGTTTAAAGTGATATAGCATACAGATTCTGTTCTGATGTTTGGCTGTTTCTAAATTTCTATGTGGAATTTTGGAAATATTGAAAGGAATTACTGGCTTTTATATTCAGCGTGCTGTAGGTTCAATGATTAAATTGTCCTAAAATATCATGTCTCTGTGGTAGTTCTAGGCTTTGTAAACTGGCCATGGTTAAAATCTTTCGCTAATCATGAAACGTTGTGGCATTATTTTGTATATTTTATGGGCAGCCCATATATGGGATGCAGGAAGCTGAGAGCGTGGTAGTTGAAGTGGATTATTCAGCTTCATAAGCACTTTGCAGTAGTTAGTACAAGAACTGTTTTGCTGTTTTTTCCATTGGCGGAGGTGTCAACACTGAGATGACGCACTGGTGCTCCTTTCCGAAGAGCAACAGTCTCAACAGTACAACAGTGTTTTTACAGGGAAGGGTTTTGGAAAGACGGGGTGTGTTCGTTTATTTAGTTTTTTAGAACTGCTAACATTGTATATTACAGTTACAGATTTCTGGCATTGATGTTTCAATAAAACACATGAATTGTGGATTTAAAAAGCGATGCTTTAGAAATGTCTTTGTGGGACTGCTTTAGCCCTTTTACTGTTAGCAGGCATGTCCACAATGATCATGACATTGACCTTACACTTGTTTCCTAGACCAATTAAAACTATGTCCCAGGGCAAGAGCATCATTTTGGACTGTTCTGTTCAGAACCTTGCAAAGTCAGGTGTGAAATTAAAATTTTGGAATGGCAAAACCATCTCTTGTCTTTCCTGTTCTGCTCCAAATTCTTCCCTTTCCTTCCACCCCTGCATTCTCCCAGTTCACCTCGCGCGCAGCCAGCCCAGCATAAACTGATTATTGAAAAACTCGATTGCTTTGTGGGCTATAATTATCTTTTCATTATGGAGGTGTTGTTTTATTCACCATGAGCTCCACATACAGACAGCAGGACGGGCTCATAAAAATTCATCAGCTTGTTAACTTGCAGAGCACATGCAGAGGTTTTTAAAACGTTATTATTCTAGTCAGGCTTCGAAATGAAAAGCCAAGTTGCTAATACCTGGATGAGTGGCTTCAACTCTCCAGGTGAGAAACATTGTTGTGTCTTAAATAGACTTGCAGTAGGAAAGCAGCAAATCTCTGCATGTCAGGGGGTTAAGTATCTTCTCTGCTAATGCAACTTATGAATTGCAAAAGTGTAAAAGGTCACGTCCAAGGGCGGCGTGAGAAGTTTTCCTTTGATCTTTGGCAGAAGTAAATGCAATGGTTTTAATTCCCCCATCCTGTTTTCAGGATGGCATTTATTGAGAAAAAATTGCAAATTGTTTATCACCCTCTAAAATTAATAATGCTGGGTTGTTTTGGCTTTGACTTTCTTGGGAAGTCTTTTCAGCAAACCAAGATGTTAAAATTTGAGTATGTTCAACTCAGAGCAGTCTTCTGACATTTTCTAAAGCTTTATGATTCTGGAATATTCCTACATCTTACTTACATATTGCATATTTACAGGTCTTCAATGCAGTTCTTTTGTCTTTCATTAAAGCTTTTCTAGAAGGCTAGAAGGTTTAAACTTTAATATATTCTATTAAAGTATCTCAGCGCAGCCCTTAGTCACTGTCTAAAGTTTAATTATATTACTTTCTAAAGAAGATTGCTACATTTCTAGAACGGTCATGGTCAGTAGGCAGTGACCATATTGTTTGACATTAGCATGCTGACAGTTTTAAATTGCCAAATAATTTTTATGCCAAACTTTTCAGTAAAGGCTGCTGTTTTTTTTTTTTTTTATATTTCATAGAAAATATTATTTCATATATATCATAAAATTTCATATTGATGGATGAAATGCAGAATAATACACCTTAGGCTGTTTAGTCCAATTAAGGATATTTTTGTAAACGGTCATTTGTTTTGTATTTCTCTGAACTAAGAATTTTACTTTTTTTTCTTAAACTTAAAAATGTAAAAACATGCTTTATTACATAAAATATTAAATATTCAGCATATTAAACCTTTTCCCGGCAGGTTTGTTGATAGCTATAAGAAAATGCAAATAGTGTACAGACAATTTTTAACATTTTTATATTTGTATAATAATATTATGCACATATTTAATATTTAAAGGTATTTTTTACATGATCCAACTGCCCTAAAGGGGGGTGTAACTGTTAAACTTTTGTGTTCCTTGTAATCGCCTTTCCAATTATATAATAATAGATAATTTATTATAGTTTAGTTGAAAGCAGACACCCTGAAATACATTTCCCCTCCTTGCCTAGAGGACAACCTATGTAAGTCATGCAGATTGCCCTACTCTCCCCTAAGATTTGTGAAAACTCCTTTTGATAAACCATGTGATCAATTGATTGCACAATAAGCAATAAAAGATAATGAGAGAAGACACACAGGTCTGTGGAACTAAATTAACATCTCTTGGTGCAGCACAAAGATTAAGCTTATCCGCGCCTATTGAACCAAGGCCACCGCTAATTGCAAACATCAGATCTCAGAGGGCATCGGTATGAATCCTTGGCTTTTCCTGAAGGAAATCTGTAGACATCTTAGTCCTACCTTACCCTTACCTCCTGCTCAAGGTTTAAAGTAACATTCTTGACAAAAGCCGTATGAAAATAAAAAGTAAACAAAAATGTGCAAAGCAATCAATACTAACACAACGATTATAATTTTTTACTGTGTGAATTAAGGTAAACTGGGACATTTTTTAATGCCACAGGGTGATTTTTCAGCCAATTTATTTACATTTGAAGATTAGAGGAACTCTGATTGACTGCTTCTTTCAGCTGGTGGACATTAACACTCCCATCTGACTCTCTGACTTCATCATTTTTGGCGGCAAGCTGTGGGGCAAGATCACCTGGTCTTGGCAGCAACCAATGAGATTCTCACATTGAAGAAGTAACAGTATTTTTTGGTCAGACCAGAACAGCCTGTGTTTATTGGATGTAATTTTTATTTCACTTAACCTGTGCATGACTTTGCATGTACTTTTGACGACAACCCCCGACAAGACAAAGCACACACATTCACAGGGAAATGTTGTGCATTTCATTCTAATTTGGGCTATTGCGATTGCAAGGTGTTCCTGTTATTATTCACATTGATTTGCTGCCAAAATGAGGCGTTTCTGTATGTGTCAGGGAATCGAGGGAAATGTCAGACACCGCAGTTTAATTTGTCACCCCTCTTTCAATATTAATGGGTGAGGGTGACAGACCACCAACAGAGGAGGGCAAGATTTCCGCAACAACAGTCGGTAGGTGTGACATCCCCTGCCGTTTTCAAGTTGTTTTAAGGTGACTGGGGAGATGCCAAGTTTCTGCAAATTAAACTAATTCAATTTAATGCGATCAGAGCTTACGCGTTCCGGGGTGTTTTATTGCGCCATATGTTTTCATAATAAATAAATATATGGCAGTTATAGAGAACTGTGTGAAAAAGGGAAAGCTGTTTGAAAGTAGTCATTTTTATTTTACGTTTCTATTTGGACACACTAGTGGCGCATAAATAATACATTTTATCTTGTTAAGCTGTTGAGCATGTTAGTCTGTGATATATCTCTGATAACCCCAATAATGAAAACCAATCTGATGTCAGTCTGGTGGCTCTTCCTGTGGGTGTTTTCTGGTCAGTAAAGCTGCAAAAAGCTCCAGACCTTTTGCAGCAGTCAAGGGTCTGGTTTAGCAGGACTGGTGATATTCTATCTCAGTGTACACTAAGGGATAGCCTAGTGTCTGAATTTTGTGAATATGGGAATTATACTAGGAGATGACTTTTAAGTTTTGTTTTATGGCTGAGTGTAATAATCTCTTTAATCAAATGAAATGGTGCGTAAAAACCACAAATGTGCTACGTGTATGTCATCTTATCCCATGAACATCATTGAAGCGGAACATGTTTCCATTGTGCACATTGACGCAGAAGTGTTTCAGAAGAAATGCTGCAAGAGAGCGTCTCTAATCTCGCTTTGAATTGACTTCCTGCAGGCTAAAGACCCCAAGAGCCACAGACACATCCCTCTCGCATCACCTCTCATCTCCCTCACCACACATTAACTGGTTCTCAGACTGACACCTTATAGCTGCACAGAAGACCCTCTATGAGACCTTGCTGGGAAGCGAAGACCTTGACAGAGCAGACGTCCTTTCTCAAGATACTTGTATTGATGGGCTTGCTGAGATCTGGAATTGCCTTCGGTGTACCGTGTGTGTGTGTGTGTGCGTGTGCGTGTATACGTCAGCAACAACTCACATTTGTATCACTTCAGTCGAGTGTAACTTTAAAAATCCCCAGAGGATATTCTATTCCACCTCCTTTGGGGAAGTTTATATAAAGAAAGAGCCAAAAATGGGGAAAAATGAATATGGGAAAGCAGGGGAAAATCACAAAGACTAGTAGACCCTTGGGGTCCCACTGTTCGCAGACCACCTGATGGTAGTTTTCACTGCTGTTGTGTCAGATATAATAAGTGTTAAAGAGAGCCACTAGCACATGATATATCTGTCTTTTAAAAAAAGGAAACCCAGCAAATTCATCTTTAGTCTTGTTATACACAGACTGCCGAGCTGGAACAGCACTGACCACTGACTGAGTTCTTATTGGCACTTAAGGTTTAGTGTTATTGCTTGACCTATCAAGCATGACATTCCCGCTTGATGTGTTACTCAGATGTGTTACTTAGTTACAATGGGTGCACTTTGCTGTAAGTTACTTTGGTAAGCAAATGTTTGAGAGGAGTGGATTATATAAGTGTCCTGCTGTAACCCTATTGTGTTTATTCTCATTTTCCTCTTCATTATTTTGTGCCCTAAAACAGTTTGGGTGTCAGAGATTGTAAATCGCAGATACCCCAAATTTGGTAGGAGCTTTTATTCTCCGCCTACGCATTTTCTCTGATTTGCATAAACTTTGGTGCGTTATCCTTAGTACTAGAGAGAACGACTGCTTAAAAAATCCACCAAATTTACCACCAAAACAACCACCATGGCAACAGTCTGATCTGTTTATTCAAATTCGGAAATTTCTTCATCTACACACATGTGCTTGGATCCAGATGAATGTATTTAGTTTGGTGTGCCTTCATTTAAAATTGCAGAAAACCCGAACAACAGCTTTAAACTCATAATAATAGTGCCTTCTTATTTTTAATTCTGATATTCAGAGGTCTTAAAATCCAGAATTCTGTTTTAGGAATTAGAAGGATTATCTGTAACACCATCACTAACCTCTTACTGATGCTCTCTAAGGACATTGCTTGTTATCTTCTCCCTGTGCAATTCAGTGGGATTGTGTGGCTGCTGGTTCAACTCTTTCCCTCTGAGAATAGGCCGAGAAGGCATGAAGAGGGAAAAACACATAAAGGCACATTCCACAGTCCCGGGGCCTTGAAATAGTGAGTGAATACAAGTAGAAGAGAGAGACACAGTGACATTTTAGAATTTAAACTTGACAATTTTGGAATTGCTCAGCAGAATTAATTTAAGGCCTTTCTGCAATTTTTGCTCTGGTAAACAAACATCTTTCTTAGTTTTTTTTTTCATTTTTTTTTTCAATTATCAATTATCATCGATCTATTAAAGCTTCTTATAAAACTCTATACACAAATTCAGTGGTTTACACCATAGTCACAGGTGAGTTATTTGGTGTAAGAGGTCATTTATAATTGTTGCTAAGGGTGAAGAGTCCTCTGTGCTGGCTATCCCATCATGCCCCACTGTGAGAATTAGTGAACCACAGCTGTGCATGGCAGCGCTTTCAGAGAGAAATCTCCTTCCAAATTCTTCAACTAAGCGAAATGGAAGGAGAAAAAGAATAAAAGATGAGTAAGATAAGTAAACATGGGAAAGCATTAAAGAATGGGATGGGGGTGTAATACAATATAGATTAGAGGAAACTGCCAGGAAGTTAAATGACGTTTGACCTTGTACAATAAAGGCCATTATCAATAAGATTTGCGATTAGAGGCTATCTGGCTGGACTAAAGAAAAGTGGATTTAAATGCAGATCAATACGGACACATTCAATGACGCAAACTTTGCTTCCTTGTAGAAATGGGGGCTAAATTCAATAGAGAATCGGAATACTCAGTATTTATGTATGCATTTATACTGCATCTTGTATTACCTACAGAACCTTTAGGTTTATTGAGTTCACTTATTTGTTGGTAAAATCAATTAAAAATAAATAGATAAATGGACAAATGTTTAGAATATATGTTTCACTTATTCGAACACAAGCATACAAAGACTAATCGGAACCTTATTGACCTGATTCTAGCCAGGCTTGTAATTTTGCTTAATCTGGCTGTTGAGCTGTTATTGGGGTCGAGGAAAGAGGATTTTACAAGGGAACATCCATTGAAATGAAACCACTGCTTGTGTTGATTGCTGAATTAAAAGATGCTGTGGGATTTGCTTGTCAGTTCTGATGTAAAATATTACATCATTACAGCCAAACAAAGGACAGTCTCATTTCATCCTTGATTTGTATGCGTTTCCTAGTTTATTTCAGAATGTTTATTTATTAATGATTTGAACCATTCATTTTATATATCTTCTAAAAATATGTCCAATTACATTGGAGAATATTTAGCATTGCACCGGCACCATGGCGAGAGCAAAACAGAAAACAGCTCCATTTTTTTTAGCTGCATGATAAGATGACTGTGCTGCTCACATGTCACAAGAAAGCATGTCAACATTCCAGACAGGTGAAATAGGAAGAACAGGAGATTATCTCTTTTTCATTTGCCTAGTTATTTATAAGACGTTATACTGATTTACGTGTCGCTGTCTGAACATGGATACTGTACGCTGCATTGTCAGGGCTGATATCTTGTCAAACATAAAAAATCCTTCCGATTTTTAAGGTTTTGATGTGGCATGTTACCTAAAGATATTAAGTCACAAATAAAAATGGCTGGAACAGAAAAATCTGAATGCAAAAATTATTTATTATATAACCCTGTACAAAGACGTGTTATTTACAAACACAATCCAAAAACAGGCACAAGTCAAAAACCGTCGAACAGAGCAATGTAGATGAGACAAAGCGTAACACAGGCAAATGTCGAGGCAGGCAGCAAACAATCAATAACAATGTCCAAAGCAGAAAAACTAGAGGCAGGCAGCAAATATTCAAAAACGATAAACAGTCCAAATGGTAACGAGAAGGTAGGCCGAGAAGTGCTCTGAAATGCAGCACATGGCAAACAAGACATCGCACTGATACAAGTGTAGACCTGGGTTATATAGGGATGCTGATTGGGCGCAGGTGGCGAACCGGAAGCCCTGGGTACGGGACCGATGGGAGTTATAGTCCACAATGGCGGTTAGTACTCAGGTGACGGTTCCTGTTGGCGACCAGCAGGAGGCGAAGCGGAAACCTCTTCCGTAACAAACCAATTCATTAAATATATCTGTAAATTAAGTTTGTTCAGATCTAACCCACATTTGTACAATACATTTAGATTCAAGTAAAAATATTGCTTTAGTAAGCCAGTGTCTGGCTTATCTTATTCAGCTGTAATCCTCACTAAATCTGCACAGATATATAATTACCTTATGGAAGGATAAAGTAATGAAAAATGAACAATTGAAAAGCTCTCTGCACAAATTTATGCAACTCAGAAATACAGGATGATAAAGTTGATACATTTATGTCATTCAGTCCCCGACTTTAACTTACACTTGTTTTGCATAGCCAGTTTTTTGACTGACGTAGCGCAAACAAACACAGTTCTTATTACAAAGACTTAAAGAATGTCTGTCTTTTCTAGTATTAAGTATTAATAAGTCTAAGTATTAAACACAGAGTATTTCCCAGGCATAAAAAAATGTAAAATAAACATTTTTGCTTGTGAATATCTAGTTAACATGTTACTTATTGCCAGAAAAGTGGAGTAATAATTGCAGTGATCTAAGGCATTACAAACAAAACCTTCAAAGCAGAACTTAATATTTTAGAATGTGTGCAAAACAGTTATCCTCAATTTTCACTCTCATTTGGCTGTTTAAAATCACGAAAATGTTCTACTGCACATTGCATATTGTTGGTCTGTTATACAAGAGGCATTAACAGGAATATTTTTGGTTCCTCATTTTCAGCCCAAAAACACAAATGTCAGGGATGTCAGAGTATCAAAAACATAAGGGCATAATCTTATTCACAGAGAAGCAGAAAAGATTAAAACATATACGATTACTCTGATGGGATAGTTGCTCACCTGTCACCTTCACTTGAATCAATTACATAGAATAAAACCTTGAAGCAACTTGAAGCAACAAAGTATAAGTTAGAGGGATTTGTTCCTATAATTATTCCATTTTGGTATCAATATGTCATGCTTAAGACCCATCACACACTTGTAAGCTGTGCTAAAACAAAATGTTTGTGTGTGGGTTTACTTAACTATATATTGGGGAGAAATATGTACCCAAGGTCAGCAAAACCTGACAAATCTGAGCAAAACATCCTTTTGGGGATGTCCTCATTCGTAAAATTGCTATAAAATATAGTAAATAACGTTTTTTTTAATTGTAAAAATGCAGAAAGTTTTCTGTTAGAGTTTGGGTTAGATTATATTGTTTATAACTGTTTATAACTGATTTAATTTATAATTATTATTATATAAATATTAGTTTATATTAATGTGCACTGGACATGATGTGAGTGCATGCCTGAGCTAGCTGTGTATAAAAACAATACAGTCTATGAAATGTCCCCATTTATATAGATAAGTGTGTTTGTGTGCATTCATAAATCTAAACATGTCTCTGTTATCCTGCTGTGGCGCTAATATCTGAACTGACACAGAGCGGCTTTCCAAGACTCAGCAGGGGTGGAGAAAATGTTTATACCATGTAGAGAGAAAACCTTGTTTGATCTGCATATTCTCTGTCCACTAGCAGCCAGTTGGTCTATTGACATGAGAGAGCACAAATAAGATAGATCAGAAATGTCAGGTTGTAGTCAGGAATGCATTAGGGAAAACCTGTATAATGTTCTGGATTTAAGGAATACACAGTTCTTTCATGTGGTTTCTGCAATCCAATCTTTTTCATGGTCTTCTGGATTTATCATGACAGAAAAAAAAAAGGTACCATTGATTGTTTTTCTGCAAAAGGCCATTGTGCGTAAACGGATGTACAAGAATGTGCCATCAATCTCAGTCACTTTTATAAACCTGACATTGTTTTATCATCTACTGTATGAGAGGCACGGTCACAATAATTGACTGCCAGGCTGATTGACATTCAGATTTGGGGCCTGTGGAATGTCACACACTTAAAGGGCCAGCAGGGTATCTTTCAACCTCGACTGATTCAATGCGCACAGCCAAGGTGTTAGAAGAGAGCTAAAAGTTAGAAAACTTAGAACAAAAGTTAAACAATTACTTCTTTCATTTCAGTGTCTTTGAAAAATAACCACTTTGAAATTATATAGAAACGTTGACCAGATCCTGTAAGGACTTTGATAAAACAAGATGACACAGGGATTGACAACAAAGCCATTTTATCCACTAGTAAATGGTTTCCGAGCACAATAAAGCTTGTTACCCTGATTGATGTTTATAGCACTTATCTTCTAGAAACACTGACTTGTGAACAAATGATAAAATGATGGATATCAATTTGGTGGGGCATAATGAGTACAATCTTGAGTCTAAAATGTCTGAAAAGTCTTGATGGTTTGGAGGGGTGTGGAGGTGAAAGCAATTGAGATCTGTATGATAACAACAGCCTACCTTTGCTATTTAAAAGAAACAAGTTAAACAGAAAGTTAGGAAAGTTATCCTTTACTCATCCTTTGAACGCTAATAAGTTAAGCTTACTTTGTTTAGCATTTTTAATGTATCACTTTAATTATTACAGCTTGTGTTACCAGATGAAATTCTGGGAGATCTATGGGAGGTCTATTTAGCACATGTTTTAATGAAAACTGCCCACATAGATAGGAAGAAACCATTTGACCGACACTGAAAGTGACAAATCAGAGTTAAATCAAGTGCAGCAATCTTAGTAAATAATTATGTTAACACATAGTTATATTCTGTTTGAATACTGTATCTGAGTCATTTTTCAGATGTGAACCAGCTATGTAACTGTATGGCTGTCTTAGCGCTGCTTCATCAATAAAAATTGAGAAGATTGTCTGTGAGGTTGTCACAGCAGTAGGAATGTTGGGTCTATCAATCATCCATAACTCATTTCAACAGCAACGAGCCGCTTCTGCAGCAAGATGATATATCTTCAAGCCATCACACCAGGTGGTGCGTTAACAGAGGTTTGTAATGATGGTGGAAATAGACTGACATACGTTTTGATGACTCGTTACAATTTATATCATAAATTGTAATGAGAACAGTCCATGTAACTGTCATATTTTGACGGGTAACTCTGCCCCTCCGTTTCTGTCTCTGTATGCAAACAATCCTTCAGAAAATATCCTGCAGAAATCGAACTAAAGATAAAATGTTCTCACTCCTGTGTGATATTACATCTTGATTTTTGTCACTGTGGTAAATATTTTATACTTCAGTGAGCTTTCTCCATTTCTCTCATATCTCTTCAAGACATTTGACGGGTTTTGTAGTGATTGTGGAGATTGACCTGTGCAGTGAATATGGACAGAACTTCAACTTGTCATTGGCTCACATCAGAAAACAAATGGAGGTCACATATGGCAGATTTATTCTCTAAACGGAGTAAAGAAATTCACAACCTCTTTGCCGTCCAAAACAATCCACATACTTGCTGATAAGTACTTGGCATCTGCATAGTCTTTGGTAAAGGTTTTGTCTTTCTGACTACAGAAAGCTTTTGCACGTTTAGTGAACAGGATACAAAAAATTTCCTCAAAAATTAGGTCAGCAATATACGTAATTTTCTGACCCTAACCCTATTTAATAAACATCAAAATAAAATGGACAAAAGTTTTGTAAATATTATGCTTCTCTTAATTAAAATACCAAAAATATTTGTTTACTAGAAAGTACCTTATGATTTAATTTTCCTTCACGCCGTTGTGCTTTTTGAGCATTATTACAGAATTTTTTTTTGCAATTAGGGAAGGAAGCGAAGCATTTATTAATCAGATTGAAATGCCATTATTTTGGTGAACAAATAATCACACATCTGACTCACTTGTAGTCCTGGAGTCAAACTTTGTACTTCACACCTTCGAGATTTGAATCATGATTGCTCAGATAACTGTCAAGTTCTCCAGCATGATCCCACATAATGAACACCGTCCTGAATAATTTGACCTCATTTACAGGAACATTCATTCATTCCTCTTCATCTTTCTAGTGCATTTCTTATTCCGTAAAATTGGCAAGAAATGGTACCGTAATAAAGTGATACGAGCTCTACCCTTTAGACTGTAATATCCACCCATCCTGTGCTTGCTACAATTACATTTTATACAGTGAGAGATACTGATGTCTTATAGTATATTTTCTGCTACAGCACTGATATAGCAGTGGAAGGCCGACTGTGTTAACTTTGAGTCTGTCTGTTTGGACCAGGAGGCAGAGATAAAGGGGCGGGATGGTGGAGCTCAGAAGAATTTCTGAGAAGTCTGAAACTGGGCCAGTAAAGTGTAATGACTATCTGATTCTTTTAGCCTTTGAAAGAGGGGGCAATGGTTTTCTTTGTAACATCAGCACTGGCGGTATAAGCTGCGCAGTATATGATACTAAAAGCACAGCAGTAGCCTACAAAACATTTACTTTTGTACAACATCATTTCGTGAATTTAGATGCTTCACCAGGATGTCATGCTGCTTCTGTTTGGTGTAAAGCATAAAACTAAGTATGCAAGATTTAATAAACACATTTAGTATTTAATAAATTTTACAATTATAACGGTTTCTTTCTTTAATTCAGTAATTTAGCATCTAAGTCTAAAAAGTAAACATCTGCACACATTTTCACCGACCGGTTTTGCATATGAAGCATGATCAATAGATTGCAAATATTCCAACAGCTCTGTGTTGATCCACTTAACAGCAGAGGATCCACTTAACACTGATTGATGTTTGCTTCAGGTGCTTTTCCAACATCTGTGCTCTGTCTTAAAGGGATGCAAATGGGTTTCTGCAACTCACACCGGGTCAGGCTTACCAAAGCATGCGGCGCTTTAAAATATGTCTCCTAAGGGAGCGTGATGGTTATTAGCAGTAGATGCTCTCGCATGTACACAGACCCGATTGCTGTGTTTTATCATTAAGATGATAGTCTGAGCCTGCTGTTCTCTGTATATAATAGTCACAGAGAAAGAGTTTTAACAGCTATTTGTATACAGTTTAAATGTATGTATTTTACAAAGGCTCATCAGTTCTTACACCATTTTTGTTCTACTCCAAACCATTTGCAAAAGATAAATTGCTCTCAGCAACACTCTAGATAATGCCATCATTAACTCCGGCTGTTTCAAACTCCTGGTATGTCCTGTTGTAGACCAGTGAGGAATACATTAGCATACAGGGCCATAAAAGTGCTTTAACGCGGAACTAGGCGATCAAAATATAAAAACAGGGACAAATTACCTCTCTCTTGAAACCAAACAGAAAGGCACTCTTTACAGCAGGACTAACCGTAGATGAGAGTACCCTCATCTGTAATTCCCTAAAGCAAGCATGTATGTCTATAGCATACCTGCATACCTCCCTGAAAATGCCATGACCCCAGGTTTAAACTCTCTCTCCAGGTACAGTTCCTATACTGTACACCCATCTGCCTTTTTTTACCACATAAAACTGACACGGTTGTCTCTTTATCTTTGTTATCTTTAATCTTTATGTTATCCATTAGTTTTATGCGAATTCTATATTATATTATACTTCGAGATCATTGTTTTCCTACAGCCCTCCATTCTGATTCTAAAGGTAACTGTTTAAAGGTCCCATCCTGTTTGACCTTATTTTAGCCCCGTATAAAGACAAAAGCTCCATTTCATCAATCTCTACAACTTTAATTAATTGATTAAGTGATGTCCCGTGTGACATTATAATTGTATTGACTTTTGCCATGTTAGAATGTACTGCAGGCTGCTGTGATGCAAAATTCTGCTTTTGGATGCACTATATTAAAACATGCGTAGTTTAATGAGCCAGATTGGAATGATGGTAGGATCTCTTGGGTTTAATATAAAGTTCTGCATTCATCAAAATTCGACCTGTCTCAGAGAGCACAGGGGAAATTCATTTATGGGCCAATTACACAAGCCCTTAGTGAAAACTAGGAAAGAGACAATACACAGGTGCTGGATTTATTGCAGGAAGAGCAAATAAAAGGGTGTTTCTTCAGCTATACATACATGGGCATTCTTGCTTTTGTGGACTTTTGGATATTAAACGTAGCTAAAATAAACTTTTCAAGTCCACTAATGATATAACGAATTCCTACAGTGAATCGTCATCCATTGCAGGTGAGTTCTGTAATTTTTGTCTTGTGTTTAGTGATGGCATTCTGTAACAGAAATGACATTTTACAATTTCTGAATGAAATGCCAGGCACCTTTGTTTTGCTGAAGCGAATTTCATTGCAAGCATTTTATGTATCCTGAATACATAAAACTAAATGACATTATCACACGTTTTACATTACAATTACAGCGTGATTAGAAACTATCCAGAATAAAAGTTACTTCCATGCAATAAATGTTTTATGCTTTCTGTAGTTATTGTTTAGATTAGCACCAATTTAATTTTTTTTACAAAATTATTATTTTTTTAAATACTATAATAAATGTTTTTATGATAGATTTTACATTTTATAACTGGAAGTCATGGTCTGAGACAAGAGTAAACCATACCATATTGCATACATTTGAAAAGTAGCATAAATAAACGATAAAGAGTTTAAAAGACCTTTATATAACAAACAAAAAGTTAAAAGCTGTGTGTTTTAATAAAAATCAATGTCTCAGACATTAAAGTACCTACAGGTGGAGAATAATTAAACAGGTTTGATTGATGTTACTGCTTATGTAACACATTTTCACATGCTACATAAATGAAGTTCTTTTAACATCATTCATATTCACACCTGTGCCAGAACTCACTGCTTTCAACCTTTTAAAATCTCTGCAGAGAATGTCTATAGGGAATAAACACAACTCTCGCACACCTGCTTTCTAGCCAAACAGCTTACTAATAAATACCTGATCTCATTTTACACAGTTGATTCTCGTAATAACCCAGTGCAGTTTTCTTTGTGTACCTGCTGCTTAGCTATAGAGAAACCATGTGTCTGAGCTTGAGCGGTGGAGTTTATAACTGTCAAACACAAAGGATTTAGATTCTTCTTTAAGTAAAGTGAGAACAATGATTTTGTTCAACATCTCTGCTCTTCGGAACACAAACCCTTGAAATAGGCTGCAGTGTGTCTTTCTGTCTCATTGTTTGTCTGTCTATTCACCTATCTATCTAGCTAGATATCCAGCTAGCTAGCCACTTCATACAAAAAATTTGTTTTCATTCTGCTATGCTGAAATTGATATATACGTAAATAGCGGTAATATATTGGTAAAAATATGGCAATTTTTTTTTATATTCAATGTTTTCCATACTATCCAGTAGAGCAACGTTTATATCATAGCTTTTATACATAACTTCATGCACAAATAAACAGCAGTAATTCATTTTCATTTCAGTTATTCATTCTGGTTTTATCTGGCTTTATTAAAACGTTTCAATTGCGTAACATAATTGAACTTCAGTGTCACCCCTCTACCGCAAAGCTATTATACAGGAGGACAACAGGAATGCTCTTTATCGAAGATATATTACTGTAAGACTGTCTCGCACAGTGTAAGTGAATCTGGCACAGGTGTGAATATGAATTGAATCTAAATGAACCACGTTCGTGTAGCGCGTTGAGCTGATATAAATGCATAGGCGTTTACAGTATATGGGACGTGAGATAATGAATCCTGCCCTTGAACGTTTACTCTCCATATTTTATCGACACAAACACTCATACACTGGCTGGTAATTAGATTTTTTTCTGGCATTGGGCGTGAAGTGTTTGATGAGGAAATGAGCGTGCCGGTGATGAAGTGTTGCTCTGGAGAAGGCCGGCACCTTCACTTTCACCATGAGGATGTGATTTACTTACCGTGCCAAGTGCGGCGGTAATGGCTGGAGGGGACCTATAGTCAAATGTCAATCTATCGCTCTTCTTTTTAACCTTCACAAAAGTTTCTTCCGCTACTTCAGTAAAACACAAAACTTTTTTAAAAAGCTCCACCGTTGTAAATAAGTAATTAATGTTGATTTGATTTTTGTATTTTATATTAGAAAATCAGAAACAAATACAATAGAAACAAATAAAGCATTCTCTGGTCTATGCTGGATGAAAAGAGAATGTGAGGATTTTAAACAGCAGCTCAATAACCATCTGACTGAATTTTTGTAATGCTAAAGCATTAATATAATACAGGGTTAATATATTTACGTCGAAAATGAAGCATTTTCCAACTTCTTTCTTTATAGTGGACTAATACTGGTTGTGGTATTGGATTGTATCCACACACACACACACAACCTTTTGTCTTTTGAAGTAACTTTTTGTGACACATCTGTGTTTGTAGCTGCTCATTGAGTCCCCGGACTCTCACTTTAGGGACCCTTGTTACATCGTTTCTGTGGGCAAGGTTCTCAGGTCTCACAGCTGAGGAACCGTCAGATACAGAGACTGTCTTCTAAAGAAAGGACAGTATGAACAGTATGTCAACAAACTGCTTGGGACAGAACACCTTCACCACCAAGGCATCAAATATTATAGCTTGGGCAAGAGTCTTGTGTCCTTACTATCTACTCTAGATGCCAAAGTTTAAATAAGCATTTGTATAGCAATGTAGAAACTTTTGCAAAATTTGTATTATCATGAATTTAATCATAAAAAATGTATAATCATTTTCTGGGTCTCCAACTTTGTAATTCAATATGCTTCCATTATATATGAATTATAGCTCGCAACTTTTAACTCAGAAACATTAATCAGTCAGTGGTGGTTGAAATGTCAGGTTTTGTTAGCGTTTCCTTTTCAGGATGGCCAGTTATAACATAAACATTATTAACATGTCACCATTAATATCAATTCCATGCTCAAATCTATTCTTAATTAGCCAACCAAAACAGAGAGTTCTTTCCCTGACAAAACATGACACAATGTACAGAACACACCAGCTGACCAAATCTGACCATAAAACGATGAACTAATTAATGCTGGTGAGTTCAGTTTGAAAATCACACCCTGGAGTACCATCAGCCCCATTGATGCGTAATCAGTATAAAATACAGCTTGTTTCAGAGGTCTAACACATCTGGAATTACTCAGGGTATTGACAGCAAAGGTTTCTTTTTGAAACCAATTCGCTTACTGGCCATGTGGCTATAAAAATGCTAAAGGGGCACCTTTGGGGTCTATATGGGGTAATGCACCAGGCTCCTGCCCAATCAGCAGTATCTGACGCCATGGGACTTGTTGAAGAAAAATCAATAGGCTATAGTATTTTTATCCTTGAGTTACAGTTCTTGCGATCAGCGTACTGTACCGTATCCACAGTGCTTGGATAATAAGCATCAGCTAATCAGCAGGCCACTTCATAGATGTTAGGATTGTTACATGTTACTATAAAGCAGACACTTACTGCTATTAGCCTTGTGTTAGCTGACACACGATGACTACATACTGCTGTGTACTGCAAGTACATGATATAGCACAAAATATATTATACTCATTATTATAATGTTATATATAATGTAATATAATGTATATATAATTATATATGTATAATAAAATTATACACATAATGTATACTATACAATTAGTATAATTAGTGTCTCATGTCAATCAGTCAGATTTGTGTGCACTGTATATCCACATATGCAAATGGCTTTAAATGTTAATTGTGCTGCCCACTGAATAAATTATACATAAATTTAGCTGAACCCTGATGTATGCCAGCGTTCACGAAGCTAAGAGAAACCTTATTTATAATTTGACAGTGCTTGCTTACAGTATCATTAAACCAAATGTAGCTTATTAGCATAAAGGCCGAGGCAAAGCAACATTTGAGGCACCGATACACACAGGTATGATGTAATGAGTCAAAAAATCAGTTATGCAAAGTGCTGCAATGGTCACTAAGTGGAAAGAAATGAATGGGTGAAGGGATTTGTGTAAAACACACAAGCTGAAGCTTGAAGCTCCTCACGGTTTCAGTCAGCTCTCTGACAATCTGACACACCATAATCAATTTTCCTGGCACAGCTCACACACACACAGCTGATTTATAAGAACATTATTCTTTCACCGTGGTTTGGCATCTGAGCGCACAAAAGAAGGCATCTCTGACTTTTAGCAAAAATATTAGTGGAGTAATTAGACGCATAATGAGATTTTTAATGCTTGATATTTTAGGGGGTATCTCTGCCTAATAATCGGGGTGAGGATCTTGTTGACAGTAGGTCATATTTAAAAGTCACATTTGCACTTAACTGGAACCGAGCGCAAATGTGAGAGAGATTTGTACTGTGCAGAGACATTTCAGGAAGTGATACAAAAGGACAGGGTTCTAAAATGTGATTTATTACATTCAGGTTTGATTGTGCATAAAGGAATAATCAAACGGTTTTATTATACAGAGTCTCAGCAGAATAGATTGGGAGGGACAGGAGATTATGGCCATATGACTTATACATGATGTTCATGGCTATGGGAGTCATTTTTGACAGTGGATGCAGGGACACTGTGGTTTCTCCTGCTAAATTTCAGGTATTCTGAGGCTCTGCCGCTGTGGACATAAATTCTGCATGAGATCCTGGCCTCAGTGCAGCCCTTGGACAGCACTAAAATCCATTTTACAGCTTCAGCATCAGGAAAAATGAGTTCTTATTTTTCTCAATATTTGTTTTGGTTGAGCTGGATGTGTCGACTCTTTCTACGTCAAATGAGACGACTATTAGACAATACATAATATAGAACACATTTAAATATTAGTTTGTCAACAATAGTCATTTGACTTTTACGCAGCCTTTTGCGCCGCTGACGCAATGCTCTACCAACCGAGCAGGAGCACAAACTGATCAAACCTCTATTTTACAAGTTTAAGTGGATTGTTCAAAATTTGTGTTGCATTAGCTTATTCAATTTCTAAGAAACTGTTTTGTTATGAATTCGATCACTGCTGTTGATGACTCAAGCTTTTTTGGTCTTCTGTGCTCCGAGTTCGCTAAACCTACACAGCGTGCCCACATTTCCGCTGTGTCTAATGGATTAGTGAACAGGTGTGTCTATGTGTGGGAGGAATGGAAGCGTTCAGGTGCGTCAAGACTGCGTCAAAGTCAGCCAGCTGAGCCAAAAATGTCCTTGTGATTTTGTGCTTTGGGAGATGATCAGGCTTGTTAAGAGGCACTTCACTGCCAGTGAGAAGCTTTGTTGAGTAAACCGGTAATAAACCAAATGATAATCATTATATACAGTTGTGTATTTATTTGCCTGTGATGTTTTTCTTCAGTATATCACTGTCGAACATCACAAAGTCCCATTCAAGTGTGTTTCAGATAATGTACCTGTAGAATGAAACGCATTCGGCATTCCACCTTATGAATAATGCATTTTATAATGGATTGTTCAAGTATGCAAATCAATTTTATGTCATATGGGGAAGGCTGCACTCTTAGCTATTCCAAAACAGTCAGAAATTTACATGTGACAGTAATTACCAAAAGCTGTCTCAGTTCCCACCAGTTCATTTATTATAATTAGCATGTGCTGATTTTAGCCACATGTTCACCAATACTTGCTAATTATGCCGTCTTTATTAATAATGTGAAGATGTGCCGCTTTCAGTGGAATTTGTGAACTGTACAGAATTTTTGCCTTCTGTTGATTTATTAATGCTCCGGTATGTTGTGTATGTCTGCAGGGTTACAAGCTCTTTGTTTGCTGTTGGCGTCTCTGTTCCTTGTGAAATAGAGGAACAGTAAACTTGTAGACTGAACTTCTTATGTGCGATCAATTGTGATATTCTGGAGGATTCTCAATACAATGTAAACAGGAGTTAAACTTTGGATTTGTTGACTGGCTCGGTGGGATTAATTTCTCAAGAAGATTCAATGGGGTGTGTTTGTGTACACAAACAGTTAAATGTTTGGACACCACACTGCGCAGAGCTAGTCAAAGGGCTACTGTACAGAATACAAAAGATAAGATAGTTTTGATCTAGTTGATCTTTTTGTCACTGAATAGTTTCTATATTAATTTCATACTTTTAATACTATGTTTTTAAATATTAAAATATTAATATTAAAAATATTAATAATAAAGAAGCAGTAGGTGTTTTCAGACTTCTGACTCAAACTTATGCATTCATAGTATATCTTCATATACTGTCAGAAACTGGCATGTAAGGACATTCGAAGGTCCCCACTACTTAATCACATTTTGCTTTAAATCTAATAATTAGAACAGGTTTGTAAGGCCTAGAAGAAGGTTATAATAAATCATCATCATAATATGAAAGCAATTATGTTTAAAGGAGGTTCTCACAATTACAGCAACTAGATCCAGTCTAAAATGTGGAGTGTGTGTGTGTGTTTGAGATATAGGATTGGTGTTGACAACCCTGTGGTGCTGGACACCTTGATCCTCTTCATCACAGATCCTGTCATCAGCTCTGATGATGACTCAATCACTGCCAGAACACTGTGTGTGTGTGTGTGTGTGTGTGTATGTGTGTAAAAGAGAGGTAAGCATAGGAAAAAATCTAAAGAAATTGAAAAAACAAAGGAAATGAGACAGAGAGAGATGAAAGAGTGAACGCATTGAATGAATATTATCAGACAGGTGGAAGGAAAACCACTGCGGGGCAGATTCTTGAATTTGAAGAGGATTAAAAAATGCTTACGTAACGATTTGTCGCACACGCAAACATACACTTCCAATCTAGCAAAGCCTCAAGTTTGAGATCAAACCTTATTAATTCCTACACTGACTGTGTGATCAAACATCAGCATTCACAGGGCTAGCTAAATCACGTATTGTTTCATCCAGTTGGGCTACCAAAATGTATTTCGCCCTGCCCGTCGGGCTATCTTATAATGAGGAAAAATGTAATGCAATGCTTTTGCATTCTCTTAAAAATTTGGTCGGGCAATTATGTTGTATGTAATTTTCGGGCATCAGGGAGCCACTATCAATATGTGAGGTATTAAAATAAAGTTTGAATGTTTCCTCGCTTTCAACTTTCAATCGGGCAATTATGTTGTATGTAATTTTCGGGCATCAGGGAGCCACTATCAATATGTGAGGTATTAAAATAAAGTTTGAATGTTTCCTCGCTTTCAACTTTCAATTCGCAATCGCGCGAACTGTGTATCAGTGACGCTGGTCCTGTCAGTCATTACTCTCCTCACGTGACCAGTGAAATCTCCCGTAGCAAGATTAAACGTGACAGAGAGCGCATGCGCAGTGGAGAGAATTGCGAAAATCACTAGTTTTGGTTATAACTAGCAATTTTTTTATATTATACCTATTTTATAACACACGTGTTATATGTGAGATAGTTATGTGTGTGAAAATAAAATGCGCATGGATTTACGGAGGTATTTCAGTTCTGAAGTGTAGACCGATGCACAGATGGGGAAAGCTGATGGAGATGCTATGCCCTCAACGTTTAGTGGCATTAACTTATCTGTGACTTTAGTTGATATTTCAGATTCAGAATCTGACACAGACTGAATTATGTTCTATATTGTTTTTACAAGTTCATAGAAATTTCAGTTCAGTTAGAACCAAATATTTGTATTGATGATTGTAATTTAATCATTTTAATTGTTGTTATTTGTGTTTTGATTGTAAAATAGTAAAATGTTTTTGATTGATGTTTTGTCTTCTTTACAGTATTCTACATTAAAAATAATGTATTTTTTATTTGGGCTACTTAAATTCATTTCGGGCTACCAAAATCTGAATTATGCCTGTCCGAAGAGCTACCAGGAATTTTGAAATTTTGCAAGCCCTGACTCAAACTCTTTCATTCCCTGTGTGCTGTGTATTCCTGAGGCTGCTAACATACCTAATTCTGCTCGCTGAGTCTGGAGAACACATTTATCTAGTGTTGTCAAACAATGCCATCCGAGGCCAAGCAGAGAGAGGGAATTAAAGACAGGAATGAGTGATGTTCTGCTAAGTCACCAAAGTTGTGCCATACAAGATCATAAAACATAAATAATAATAAAGAATAAATTAACACTTAAAACAAAAATGATTTATAAAAGCCATTATAGAACATTTTAATTATTTTGTAACGACTTTGGACAGAAAGTTAGCTGGATAGAGTCCTGCAGAGCCTCTGGAAGGAGTCTCTGAATGATCGTAAAACATGAATTGTGAAATGAAACTGAAAGTGACTGGGAAGGTTCTGTGAAACGCTTGCCCAAATGCGAATTATTGGGAACAAATGCAGTTGGACAAATAAAAAGAGTCTGACAATAAAAACACGTTCTTTGGTGACTTGATGTGATTATAAGGAAGAAATTCTGTTTCGATTTTTTTATTCCAGTTTTTAATTAATTTGAAATCATATTCAGTTAATCAAATCAATTGTAAATGAGGAGCAGGTCCCATGAGTGCAGGAACTTGTACCTGAAAAAGTGATGAGTGAATTAAAGTTTATAAACCTAAAAACTATCGGTCACAAGTCCATAAATCCCGTCACTGAATCTACATCACAAACTGCACGATAAAGGATTTTTCCTGTAAAGATTCAATAGTTGCATCCCATTTAATTTTCAATCATAGCTCAGTATTTAATTTAAATGCTAAGTTGTGGTCTTTTAATTTAAATGTTCCTGATAAGCTTTCTATAATACTCTTTGCAAAAAGTCAAGGCCATGCTGCTCCATTCTCTTTGCTAATGCTACACTTCCATGAAACTCTTTGCTAATTGAATGATTCTTCTAATGATTCTTTACTGTACAGTATCATTATTATATAAGGATGTACAGTCTTAAAACAGATTTTTACAACAGTAATGTTTGACAATTTCCACTGTGTTGTGAAAAAAATGAAATGGGATAATGTTTTTAATGAAGCTAAAGCTTTAGGAGATTCTGTACCGATTGCTTTTCTTTAACCAAAAGGAAATAACTTACTGTAGTTTGATGGTATAGGCATTTCTTGTACAAGACGGATCCCAGAACCAATGAGATTTTCTTGTTTACAAGCTGTGCAAAAGTGTCACATTATCACATTTCCATATGCTTTCATATTAAACTACGGCGAAAACATGAATAATATGGTGAATCCCACAATTCTTGCTTCTTGTACACATCCAGTGGTAAACCCCACCAACCCTATTCACTAAACGAACATCCAAAATCCATAACCTTTATCTTTTTTGAATATTTAGGCTCTGCTAAGGTCCCGCCTCCTCAGGGCCCTGGTCATCAGTATTCCTCAGATAACTGCATCATCTGTGGCCGCTTTGGCGTTGTATTCATCATAAACGTTGCCCTGGGAGCCTTCACATGTATTTTCATTCCATTCAAAACTATAATTTGAGCGCTTCACCTTTAAAAAGACAGAATTAGCTTTACATTAGAATTTGCAAAGTGGTTCAAATTGACAAATATTTCACACCCGCAGTCTCGGTTTATTGAGGCTACCCAAAGGGTCGCTTTGATTTCAAAAGGTTGTCTGCTTGTATACATAAGTGATATTTGCCTGGGTATGTGTGTGCGTCAGTGGGTGTTTTGACAGGCAGAGTTTGTTTGCCAGCTTGTATAAAGACCTGTAGTCAGTAGTGATTAGCTGGGGTGACAGCTTGCATCTGTTTAAAGACTCCACAGAGAGAGTGACAGCATGTCCTTCAAAACTTCTACACACACACACACACACTTATCTTCCTAAATGTGGACATTCCACTTCTATTGTTTTTATACACAGCTAGCTATGAACACTACCTTACCTTAAACCTTATCCAATAGTCAGGATTTACTGACTTTTGGGTACAAATTTTTCCCCAGTATATGGTTCAGTACCTCCCCCCCCACACACACACACAGCACACACCTAACAAAACAGATCTACATTGTGATTACTACAGATTAATCTCCAGATTAAGCCCTAAGACAAAACCTTTGGCATATTTATATGTGAAATAAGTCGTTATTCAGTTCCCTAATGAAGCCATTATTTATACTAGCGAGAACCACATTCAGGTAGAATTGAGATGCAGTATTTTACTTGTGAGGGCATTTTCAGCATATATAATGAATCTATAACCTACTTGTGATCCCATTTCTGGCACAAGCGCTCAGTAAGTGATGTCTTTTTTTCTGCAGAAATGCACATCATTTAGATCATAAGAGGCCTATTATTAGCACAAGCAGAACTTTAATTACAAACTGAGCAGAAAAACTGAACAATCTGTAGCACTACAAAATCAACCATGTGAGTAAATTGTCTGTATGTTTGTATACAGAATCAACATGCCCATTCAAAGCTCATTATGTTTATTCAGGCATATGTCCCCACAGAATTTTGTGCTAAGTGGATTTTAAATGCAACTTCCAAAACAAAAACACACATTTTATCCATGATAATTAAGTGACATGATTATTATTGTGTGTTTTTGTCTAAACCGCTGTGACAGACATCACCAATTTACAGGTCTAAATTTGGTCAGTCTAATCCAGTTGCTCCACAAATCATTTCCGTTAAATTGCAAATGCTGTCAACATCTACCCACCTTCATGTTTTTCAAAACTCATTTTTGAACAACTTTTTTCTGTGAAATTAAAAAGGAATATGCAACTGATTACCACAAGCAAAACCATGGCAACCAGTTATGAACTGTCAGTGTCATCCATTTGTTGTGCTGTTTACTTATCTATGACATCTAGAGAGCAGTTCATCTGTTTATTAGTAAGAGGCAATTTCATCTGAGCTCTGAACATGTTGCACTAGAAACATTATTATGAATGTACAATATATAAAAGCTTTCATAAACTACATTGGGTCAATTTGTCCCCCAGGCATAAATGCCAGCTGTTGTTGTAAAAGCCAAAGGTGTTAGCAAAGGTGTTTCAGAATGACTAGCTTACAAGAAAACAAGGCATCTTCACAGCACATATCTGATCACATATTTTTTTCCCAGTAGGTTAAATGACGATAAATGAATGTGGCAGCTCTGTTAGTTTTTGTTTGTGTTTTCGGGACATTTTAAATGCACCAAAGGTTTCAGATAACTCAACTCAGATTTATTCGCTTTTTAAGTTTGAACGAATTTACGTGCAAGAGGATGTCTAATTAGATACCTCAATAATTTTAGCTCTCTGTCCTCTTGAGGACTAACGCAGTGTTTAACCCGCGGTAAACAACCGTTGATTGAAGTTGAATTGATTGACTCAATTTCATTTTATGGTATTAACCGCACAGAAGGACAATAAAACAACTGATGACATTTTGATTACCCAAGGACAAAGCAAACCACATGCAGGTAAAAAGGCAGAGGTATTGTAAATTGAGGAAATGTATTGTTCACACCACCGAACACGTTATGCCATCCCTGAACTGATCACAGACCAGCAGAGAAAATTGCCCAGATGTTTTGCCTTAACTAGATGCATACTACATGTTTTTACACATTGCGTAGCTTGCAGGAAGACAAATGCTCTGTAGATCTGCAAAATGAACTTTTAATGTGATGTCCAGTGAAACTGTCCCATATTAATTTCTCTTTTTCCAAGACATGACCGAACCGAAACACCAGCATATGTTTGCTGACGAATTCAGAGTTTATGTTCACATGCCGCTTGTGTTTTTAACTGACTCGTGTTCATAGATGCCCTTTAAAGGTCAGAATGAAACAACCACTGATGAGTATCTCTGTGATGGGGTGCGGAGAACAAGAAACCAGTGTAAACACAAACCTCTCCTGACTTCCTCTGCTGCTGTTCTTTAAGCACAGAAGCGCGGTGACTTTGAGCTCATACCAGCTCTGTCAGCGAGCCCTGCACAATAGTGCCTCATGGGAAAAAAGGAAGAGGAATGAATGAGTGGATAAAGCAGCCAGACATCACACTGAATCTGTGGAGCTTCATATTCAGCGAGATGGTCCGATTACCCTGTGGGCTACCTGTCATGTTTAGACTTGATGTCCATTGTCCTTGTTCCGATGCTATCATTAATCTCTGAATGTTACTCTGCTCCTTGGAAAGCACAAAAATAGAGTGACTCAGAAGCTGCCTAACACTAAATGAATGTTAAAAACTTCATGTACTGAAATCTGTTACAGCGTGATACGGTCTGGCACAGATGTTTGTACTGGTGCCCCGTGAGATGTAACATGAGTTAAATACGATTCAAGATGTAAATTCCTCAGAGAGGTTTGTTCATTTCTGTGCCAGTTGTGGTTTTTGGAGAAAGTCTGACACTTTGGATTAAAGCTGACATGTGATTTAGGATGGTACCTGAGAGGGTATATAATTAACTTGCTATATAATCAGCAAACACATTCTTTGTGGACATACCAAATGATGCCTGAATAAATGGGCTCAGTGTTAAGAAGCTGTTTGATTTTTTTTTCTTTGTTCATCAGTAAAACAGCTGTAATTAAAAAGACAAGAGATTTCTTCTCATTTTCTCAATGCAATTTTGATGAGATCATCTTGCGCCGCATCTGCCTCACATTAAAAGAAGCTCAAATCAGATATGTTTTATCTATACCAGCACACAATGGAATAGAGCAATGTTGGAAAAAATAAATGTAGGCAAAAATAAATGTATAATTCTTAAGCAGTGGAACAGAGCAAGATTAAAGTGAAAAGACAAACTTAAAACCAAAAATAATTTTCTAGCACTAAGCAACCTCACAGTATCCACTCACCCACACACACAAACACTGTATCTAACACCAGCACACTCTTTCTGGTAAAAATCCACACTGAGTCTGAGTCTGAGCAGACACCGAAATTTAGGAGAGACAAACATACACACACTTTAAATACATGTGTGTTTTGTGTGTGTGTGTGTGATGCAAGAAGATATGAGACAGGGTGAGCAGGGCTGTCTGGTGATGTGCTCAGCCAGTGCATAAATAGAACCACATATATTTTTCTTGTTTTCGTGTTTTGGGAACATTTCTGGAAAAGCATGGACATGTTTATGTATCTGTGGTATAACTTAACACACAAAATGTGACCTACATTAAAGTCTACAAATTGTGTTTGTGTGTGTGGAGATGTGCATGTGGAATACCACATTCTGTATAGAGTGCAAATAATCTCTTGACAACCCATCCAACCAATGGACCAGACTGGGTATAGAGTCTCTATACTCTGAAAGAGTCATAAACAATCATAACAATGGGTTATTTAGTTATCTGATCAGACAAAGAACATAGTATTGGTTATAATACTAGTATGGTTTGTGCTGCAGGTGGATAGGTAACATTTGTATTAATACACAACCACACATACACATTCAGTCTTTATATATTCAATGTTTTCTTGCTAGTCTGTACAGATATTAGCACTGTATCTAACAGCACACTTTGGCAGTCATGTGCTGTATTTTCCCTTTATATTTACCCTTATTTTACAAATGACAATATTCAGCAACATACAATACTGACATTACATTCAATCGTTCAATTATATTCAGTCATAACTTTGATCACTAGATATATTCCTAGAGATTCTTCAAAATTCACTTTCACTGGAGCTCGTCATGACCTTACATACCCTTATCTCCACTCGTCAGATTAAACATAACTGATTCTGATCATATTCATGGCCACCCGAAATCTGAAGAGAAAATCATTGTGTGGTGATTTAATGCCACAGACAACTCTAGAGCGGACAGACAGCAAAGATCCAGTTCCAGATTTTCCATTCAATTCAATCAAAACAGCTTAAAACAAGCACATATTCATTCACAGTTTTACGCACACGTGATTAATGCCATCATTCCGTATGTTTGTGAATTGTGTGTGACAAGACCAGCATGAAGTTTTATTATTTGTTTTCCTTTACAAATATTGTAAACAAACTCTACTGTTGTTCATTCCTATGTGATGTTCTGCATGTTTGCAGTTACCTTAAACTGCTATTTATCCTCAGAATGAGCTGTTAAACATCTCAGTGCTGGCCATTATCCACACTGGCTTTGGGTTTTTGTCACACATTTCTGTTTGATTAATAGACAAGTGTCACATGTGGCACTACATTGAGCTTTCTGTGTCTCAGTGAAAATAATAAGATCATGCAGAGGTTTAATGTTATCATTGGGTTGATAATGGGTCCTGGCAGAATGACACTTTCCCAAACCTGGTGGTTCACACTCTTAGGTGGCTCATCATTCTTTAACAGAACAGCCTGTCACAGGTGAGTCAGGACTTCACAGAACTGACTGAACAAATGAACTGATCTTCGATTTATGTAGTTAAAAAACAGCTGATCAAATGAAATGAACTTAATGAATCACTTTCTGGCATAGGTGTGACACAGTTACTTAGAACTAGTGCTGAAAGCTTTATTTTATCGCTCAGTCTGAATGCTTCAGGGTACGTTCTGAGTGCCTGAGTGCTTCTGCTAAGTGTGCTTCACGGGGTGTTTTGGAAACTGCTGAACAGGGAATAAATGTGTATTGATAGTTACCCTGTTAAGCGATTTTGTGAACGTTAAAACGTTAAACCTCAGTCAACTTTTATGCTGCTCAGTAGGTTAAATATTTATTTTTATGATAGTCCTGTGAAGTGGACTTTACTAAAGGCATACAGAACAAGTGAATATTGATATATAATTTCACAGGAAGTTGAGGGCCTCGTGTTTTCAATCACCTCAGGTATGGTTTTTGAATTGTTGTACAACATGCAACCATTAGAATGCCATTATCATGCAGACGAGTCACATCCTGTACCAGTTAAGGCCCCAAAAATTAAATCACATTTATTTCATATTATCTGTGCAAAAATCATCAATCACTAAATAAAGGTGTTTTCAGAATGACAACTGATAATTTATATATGATTTATATTTTACACTTTATATGTTTTTTGAAAGCATGTAATGGGTATAATAGTATTTTTATATTTATTTACAGTGGTAGAGCCTAATATGTCATCATACCAGTAAAACATTTACAATTTAAATGTTTGGACATTTTTTAATGTTTACATTTAGACGTTTAAAACATTATTTTCCCTTTTCGGGCATTCAGAGCGCGTTTTGTTCCGTGAACTTCTACAGAGACAGTATCTCTGCTCGGTGTGTAAGAGACCCTCTGTGTTGCACTTTACCTTAAACTCGTATTGAGTACTGGATGATGTGATAAGCCTCGTATGCATGATCACCTACGGCTTACTGAGCGCTTACTGAGCGCCAGCTTCAGCTTAAATTGTCGTTATGTAGCCCGCACATTGTCAACAGCGCCTTATTGCAGAATTTCAGAGTGACAGATAGAGATGGACACAGTTGCATCTGTTTCTCGCCAGCTATCTCTCGTTGCGCGTCCTAAGCTTTACAATCCCAGGGAAAAAGCGTAAAAAAATCGTCTTTTTAAAAACAGTCGGCACACTCTTAAAGAAAAACAAACAAAACCTGTTGAAATTGACCAGAGAACAGGAAAGGCAGGTTGCGGCAGGATTTCGCGCTGCTTCTGAGAGCGAGCGGGAGAAAGAGAGAGAGAGTGAGAAAAAATAAGAGAAGGAATGAGAGAGAGAATGAACTAGACAGCAGGGAAGGCAGCAGCACGAAACGGGACAGTGTACTCGTGCGTACTTTACTAAATGTCGCTTCGCAGTAACTACAAAAAATAAATGTTTTCTATATGGATATAGATTTTTAAAAACATTAGCATAATTTTCAAGCCATTAGGGGTTTGGAGCCGCGTATAAATATGCATTATCCCAAACCATATAAATCATGCTGGATAACAGATGCGCATAAACGAGTCGGCGCAACGTACCGTATGAACGTGACCATTAAGATGTAAAAGTAACGGTTGTTCGGATACTCAACTTTAACCAGATTGATGGCTTTTCTTTGAAGTCTCGTTTTTCCAAGCGTTTCTCTGGGGAAATAGAAAATTGGTGACTTCATCTTGGTAAGTTTTTGAAACACCTGACGATGTCTTGCTCAGTGTCAAACTAATGCGAGTTGTGTTTATTGTAGTGTTTATTATATTAATGCTGAAAACAGTTACTCTGTTAAGCGCTTTTATTAACTTTAACATCACAGTCAACATTTAGGTTAGTTGGTCAAATAAAATATTCATTTTAAGGATGTCACTTAACAGAAACCCTCATATTTATTGTTGTAAAGCTGGTTATGTCTGTTTCATTAAAAATAGATTATATTTCCCTTCTGTACTGAAGTGCTCTGGTACCAGAATTTGTGAACAGTGGTGATTTGCACTGGTGTCAGACCATCACCATTAAGATGCTTTTTAGTTTTGCTGAAGGTTAAAACATGCAAAGCTCACAACACCGAGTGTATCTTTCCATTCCCAACACCCAACTGTTGGGACCACCACAGTCTTTAATTAACGTTTCAGCCTACAGTTATTAATTAACAGCCTTAATTACCAGGATTACCCTGTGGTGTGGCGCTGACTCTGTTAGGTTGAGTTTTCCCTTACCACATACTGCCTGACGTGTGTGACTCTGATTTAAGGTCATGACCATGATCAGAATCATACAGAGTGATTGTGTATGTTTGAATTTTACAATCTAACATATTGATGTTAGAGATGTTACAGGTAGTGTGAAATTGTATAGAGGGCAGCACACAGCCAGATGCTCTGTCTCAATGCAAAGCAGAATGACAACACGTTGAATCACATATGCATAATTGCTTATTTGCCTTATTGTCACTCCATTCCTCATTCCTCTCCGCTTGGCCACCCTCCCTTATCTCTCTCTCTCTCTCTCTAACACACGCCACATGTACATTCAGAGCACAACTGCTGCATGAGAGATGGACAGATAGTTGGTGTGAAATGTCTGAAATGTGCTGGCTTTTTGGATGCCCAGCATGAATCATCAGCAGATAGCTGTGACCTCTGAGTAAATCCTCAAATGTCCGAACTGCCTCGGAATGACCAACCCCTGCACACAAACTGCACCGTCTGATGTCAGGGAAATGAATGATCGCGGAGAGGGATCCTGAGACATTAAGCTGTCTGATAAAAGACTTACGCCTGATCTATCCTGATATTCGGGGAGATAAACATCATTATCATTATCTTACTGCATGATGCACTTCGAGTCCTTTTTCACCACAACATGCAGTCAGCTGACTATTCTTTCACACATTGTACATGTGGGAGGACTGTTTTATTTTACTCTTTAGAGGTTGGCTGGAGTTACGAAACACGTGTTTGTTTATCTGTCGTGTGAAGACTATTAATCTACGTCTGTTGTTTTTATAGTTTAGCTTACTAAATTATGCTTTCTATCCCCTTGACTCTCCTTATAAACTCAAGCCTCATAGAAACGCTTAAATTAAGACATTATTTATTATGTTTTTAAGACATTTTCCTCACGAGGGCTGTAGGCTGGTCCTCACAACGCAGGTGATTTTAGGTTTTACGATCCTTGTGGGGGACATTTGGTCAGGCTGTAAACCTGACACACACACACATACAGGATCTGTACAGTAAGTGTATTGTCCGTGGGTAGCTGTCCATCACCTTGCCCCATTCAAGCAACATTAAATCAATGTAAAACGCACATTATCCTGAGATTAAAGGTAGAAAAAATTAAGGACTGAGGAAAAGGTGGAGACACGTCACACTTTTTCACTTAAACACAGCATGTCTCTCTGTGCAGCCAAGCGCTCACAAGCTGTGGAATGTTGCCTTTGTGTAACCGTGGCAACCTCTCTAGAGAATCAAAGCAATTTCATTAAAGCAATCTTTATAAATACTAGTCCGTGCAGGTAGACGTGGATTTTCTAATCATTATATTCTTTATTCTGCTTTACCATTTTGATTTATAAGCATAATCAGGGTTTTATAGATGCATGTACCTAATGATGCTCTTTGGGTATTCTTGAAAGTAACATCTAATCACACATCAAGTTTTATCTTGTCCACTCTAGGCAACATTTTGTGGTTAACAAGTGATACAAATTGGCAAATTCTATTCATATGAAAGACAAGTATGTGTGGAAGTATCTTGTATGTTGAGAATAAAGGACGAGCTAATTAGGCCCCTGTTTGTAGGAACACTCTGCAGAATAGGGTTGTTAGGTGCCACTGTGTGAATAATGAATGTCATTTTCTTGGCATTCGCATGTATATAAGCCTGTGAAATTGTCTTTAAAAGGGCATGAAGAAGGTGTTCTGATAGTCACTGCTGAAACAGCAGTTCCACACAGAACTCATTTATTCCTGGATTTGGTATAGAGGGGCTGAGCTTCTTTTAGCTCAGACAAGTAAACAGAAGACATTGTCAGCGTTACAGATTCAGACATAAGTTTACATGATATGTGTTTTGTGTATTTAGGGTAATGCTTGACTTTGGCCAGTTTAAAGATTTAGTACTAGATGTGGAGTTTTAGTTCACCCAAAAATTAAATTCCTGACTTAAAATGTCTTTCAAAGAGCATCATTAGGTACATGCATCTATAAAACCCTGATTATGCTTATAAAATCAAAATGGTAAAGCAGAATAAAGAATATAATGATTAGAAAATCCACATCTACCTGCATTCTCGAGTCATTCTGCTCGAAACATTTTGGTAACACTTTAAATTAAGGTACACATTCACTATTAACTAATTGCTTATTAACATGATTATTACTAACATATTGACCGCTTATTAGTACTTATAAAGCACATATTAATGCCTTACTCTGCACGACCATATTCTACGCCTAACAGACCATTAACTACGATTTTTTCTTTAATAAACTCATAGTTACTGTTTATTGGGAGTAAGGCAGTTGTTGTATGAGAATTTTGTATGTTGTATGTTCATCAGTTGTAGTAGTTGTGTGCTGTAATGTATTTGTTAATTGTGAAGAGCAGGCAGCTTTAGAATAGGGAATGGGTAAGGGTTAATAAGTATCCAACTACCAGTGAATTAGTCATGAGCAAAACTTCACTTTAGAATGGGTAACATATTCAGACTTATAAAGACTTAATTTAGAGTTAATTAGACACTATTAACACTTGTAGTTATGTGTGTTGTTACATAAGAATAGACTATATTTATTAAGTGTTATTAAGAAAGAATGACTATTCTTCTGCTACTACCAGCTTATTAAGCCCATAATAAGCAAAGCGTATTAAGATCATAATTCTCATACAACAACTGCCTTACTTACTCCCAATAAGCAGTAACTATGAGTTTATTAAAGAAAAACTCGTAGTTAATGGTCTGTTAGGCGTAGAATATGGTCGTGCGTATAATATATCCTACAATATCTTAGACATATAGAGCAGACAACACACACCATGTTTAATCTAACTAATATAATTTAATCTTGTTCAAAAGCTAAAAAAGATTAAAAAAAGGAAACCATAATCCTAATTGGATAATACTAATCTGGGATTTTATAGAGAAGCAACCAACTGACAATGCAACAAACACAATTTTCCATTACATACAACCACATCCTGTCCATTAAAAGTCGTTTTGTCAGTATGCTGACATTTACCTCATAACTTGTTTATTAAAGTTAATTTCTCTAAAAACTATCATAATATCTTTTATAAGTATACAGTAAATATAATTTTAATTTGTCTGTTTTATATTTTTCACTTTTATCACAGTCCTCAGAACACACATTTGTGCATACCATTTGTTCTCTGTCTCAGCCTTGCTTTGTAATTGTTTTCCCCAATGTATGAGTTTATTGCTCTGTAGCAGATGATTACATAAGATCTCTAACTACCTGCAGATCATAAGCAGTAACTGCCTCACTGTTCTATTTCTGTCCAGTCATTAGAGTCCATTTTTATCCATAAGAAAGCCATGGCATTAAAATGTTTTTAAAAAATAAGCCTTGACAGCTTTCACAGATGGGTTTCTGCTGAAGTTACCACATCCTGGTTCTTGCTATAATGTATATGAGTTTTATACAACAGTTACTTCTCTCATCTGATTGGACAAGTAGAGTTCCAGGTGTGCTGATATATAAAGTAACAGTATTGGGACGATTCACTGTTTGTCACTCAACATGGTTGTGTGGCTGATATTCAGTACAGCAGAACTCTTGCTCGTCTGAGTAATGTGAGTTCATTAATTGTTCACTATAACAAAATTCAAACAGCACGACATAGAGCTGTCCAATTAAAAATCACAGCAAAGGTTTGAGCTTAGATTTGTTGCTGTGATTAAGGGTGTGGAAATGATTCAAACATCTCTTCAGTGTCATAATGAGGCTCAGCTGATGATTTCATCCCCTTTGGCCCTCAAATGTGGGTGAAATCAACGTAGATCTGACCACAAAGAATAATCTCTAAATAATGGATACAGTGCTGTGAGACTTTCATGTAAAGAGCCTAAGGTGGCTTCTGAGGACTTATCAGTTTTCCAATATGTTTTCAGTTCAGTTATTCTTTTCCAAGAATTACAAACACAATCTCAGCACATTCAATTGTCAGTACACACAAATACACATTCACAAACGTGCATACAGTAACAGCACACACACAGTGTTAAAAACCCAAAGAAATTGCTTGACAAGAACGGTTTACTGTGTTTCTTTCATATGGAACAAAGCATTTTAAAAGCTTGTCTCTATTGTGAATAGCCAATAGCCTTTAGTGTCCATCACTATTAACATTTTCTTCTTGCAATTGTCTGTTAGTAGTACATAATACGAGAGGAAAATTCTGTTCCCAATCTATACAGAATTTCATTTTGAAAAATGAGTGCTGCCACAACGCAGCATGAGTCATCCATTTTTGGTCTTTTTTCCCAAAAAACTGCACATTTTAATTGCGTTCATCTACTGGATTGTGAATTTCGTCAACTGTTGGAACAAAAGTGTACAGATGATTTCAAATCTAACAGATAAAAGATTAAAAGCCACATAATTCAACGTAGAGTTTTGTTTACATCATGATTTCAAAGGGTCTTTATGTCCCAGAACAGTATATGACATTAGAGCGCATTCCCAGAATAAAATATACAACACCTCTGCTGTATCAAGTGTTCCTTCATAAGACTTCTTCAGATCCAGTTCTCTTTCAACACATCTGATGCAACTTGCAGATGCTTTGCGTAAACCTGATGTCTTCGAGGACTTTTCAGTTGTTGAATATGTATGTGTGTTATAGAGAGAGTTTGGAGCTTCAGAAAACATCAGTTCTGCTCATCACTGCCTTGCAGTGTTGAAATAATGGTGTATTTTAGACAGCCTTGGTGGAGCGAGAGTCAGCCAAGAGATATTTATTACTGAGGGCCAGATTTCCGTTATGCACAACAAGAGCTTGTTTAAAAAGATCATTCAATCAACAGATTGTGTCATCATCACCCAGGGCACTACTGAAGTTGTTCAGATTTGAGATGATGCCGTTTATCTTCAAATTCATCTTACAAAATTCTAACTTGTTTCACTTTTCACAAATAAAACAGGGCCTGAAATTCTTAAAAAAACATTTTAGTCAGTGAAAATATGTGCTTAGCCTTCACAAAATGTTGATAGTGAACTGAGTGAACTGAACTTGAGAGTGAAACTATATATATGAGCTGTTTTATTTATGGTATATGAGGTCTGCAAAATTTGGAACTAAGTTTAAAACTAGGTGTTTTATAAGTATTTATAACCCTAGATTTTTAGAGTTGGCTACATTTTGACTTAAATCCAGTCTGGCTAAATTCATATTAAATAAAACCATAGAGATTATTATCAGATTTGACTCAGCACGTTTGGGTCAGAGTGTTCTCGGCTTTCAACAGTGATGATTGGATTTTGCTCCACTGAACTATTAAAATTTCATTACTTCCCAGGTTCCAGCATGTCACTGTACAATCTCTGTATTCTATGGACCCTGACTTGATGGACAAACTCAACTTGCTCATCAAGCATTAAAGTGTGTGTCTGTGTTTCACAGAGTTTTCCACTATTGGTGAAATGTTCACCTATTGCCCGTATCATGTATCATCTAAGTCCATGTCTGGTGTACACATATATAGCTTTTATAGAGTTTATAAAGCAGCTTAGAAACCCAGCTACAAAAAAACAAGACCTCAGGCATTTTATCCATTTTATACCCTGTCTTTACTGGACGCAAGTGGCACGTCGCAATGCATCAAAAGCAATTTACTCCAATTATAGTCAATGAAGCTGTCTACATTGGAAGCGTCTCTTGTGCCGCATTGCGATGCACCTTTAGTTGACCGAAGCTCTATTCTATTGTTAGCACTGCAGATCTACTGCAGCCACATTATTTGACCCACTTGTCCAAACTAAAATTTCATGCACAACTATCATATGTTTGAATTTTTGGCCTTAAATTTTAATTGCTACATTTTTAAATAGCTTAAAAATTTTTAAATGACATTAAAGCCAGTTTGTGATGTTTCTGATCTCTGATCTACTAATTTCAATCGTCTTTTGTTTCTATTTGCAAGTATACTCAGTTGTTTTAATATAAACAATCATTTCTGCTTTCAAATTTAGCATATTGAGCGAATTGATTTGTGTTAGTCAACATTGTAAGAGCTTTCAGTTTTTCCCACTGTGATGCAAGCAAATGATGACAGAATTTTCATGACACTTTTTTATTTCTTTAAGCTCCTCAACATTCTTCAACTGTACTCCAGAGCACAGCTATCATACTGTCAATTTGCATTATAGCTTGAAAAGCCGAAGATCACACAGCTTTTATGAGTGAAGTGATGTAGATTTATCTTCTAAAATTATTTAAGGAGTGGTAGTGGGTTAATCCAGGATTACGAGTTCTGCAACATAATTTAGTCAGTTGGTTAGATGACTACTGGAGGTTTAAGATGACAAGAGATGAAGCCAGAGAAAAATTCACATGAACACTGTAACAGGCTCTTTTAAAACTTAGCTGGTTTGGCATTGAGGAGGTGTTAAAACACTTAAATCTTTTGACATGGATAAACGCAGCCCTTCATGTTATTCTTTTGTTTCTCCTGTTTGGATTTCAGTGGAATTGTAGAGAAGCTGATTGAGCAGCCCACGAGAGTCGACAAGCATCTTTAATGAAACTGAATGTGATTGAGGACATTCCCATGAACAGATCAAAGTGAAGTACATCTATTTTATTTAGCACATTCATTTCAGTATAAAAGAACATGTCCTTTATTACATATTTCCTTTCTGTATAGAAATCCAGAACCGTAAACGTTTCACACTTAATCACTTTGCTTGTATAATCTGATTTTTCTTACCTTTAGATAACTCAAAGGTTTTTCAATAGATCAATCATAGATTGGCCATAAACGCTCAACCACTCAATAAACAAAATTAAAAAGTTAAGCCAGCCCTAGTTGACATTGATTTTGATTGTTTTCCAGCACATTGATCAGCACAAATGAAGTGTGTTCGGTGTAGTTTGTTTATTGCTATTTACCAATCTCTGCATCTTGCTTCGAGGACATTTAACCCATGATTATACAGCGCTTGAATCTGTAATTCAAATGCACCGCACGTTGCCTGGAGTCTGCACCATTTTGGACTGAAGCCTAGGTTTCAAACTCTAGCCACACACTTCACCTGGTCTTTAATATTTAATTTAATGAATCACATCTTTAGGATTCACACTGTGAGTGAAAAGGTCAAAAGATCAAGGAACTAAATTTGCAGAGCTGAGCTCTTACTTGATTGGCGAGACCCCAGGACTGGAACATGGCAGTGGATTATAGCGAATGTTTTTATGTGTTTCAGCAAATCTGAAAAAGTCTATGCACCGTTTTCTTACGGAAGAGTTTTGTATTAAGTATTTCAGTTTATTTACCTGTCATTTAACAGATGCTTGTAATCCCAGAGTGACCTAGAGTGCTTTAATAACAGAAAGCAGCCTGGGGTTCATGGCCCTAAACCACTACACTACTTAAAAGAGCGGGAAAATCAGAGATCAAATAACCGATCATTAAATCATTCTTATTTAACTCTCGCATCGAGAGAGCTTTAACTGCAGCAAAAGTGCTTTTACCAGCAGCCAAAAACTGACCACTTGAAAAGGAAGAGCTGTCTAAATGATTAGTGGTCAGATTAGTGCGTTCTAGATCAAAAAACTTCTAGTTTAGTGTGAACTATCATACAGTTAGGAAATGGAGTGTGGGGTAGGGGGCCTGTGGGTGTGTAATCTAAGATTCTTAAACAAAACCAAGCTATGGAAAGATAATAGTGAAAAAAGCACACACGTGGCAATTTTTTACCAGAAGGCTCACGCTGGACCAATAGATCTTAGAAACTCAATATAACGGCATGGCACTCTACAAATTAAGGTCATGGATTGAGATCGGATATTAAACCGGTCCTTTGAGCATTTTGCTCACCACCATCATTCTTAGAAGACAATACTACTGGAACTACAATCAATTTGACTGGTTCCATACAGAAACACAGAGCATCGAACATCAGGCATTGAACAGGGAGGTCTGTGTGCTTGTGTGTGTTGTTTACAGTACCAGACCTTAGGTTGATTGCTGGGGTCTGTTTTTGATTTGCCTCTCCCAATATACATTACCATATTCCTCTGGTATATCTACAGTAAGGCGGATAGTGAACCTACAGGCAGCTTGTGAGAGGCAGCACAGAGCTACTTTAGTGAACCTACAGGCAGCTTTGTGAGAGGCAGCACAGAGCTACTTTAGTGAACCTACAGGCAGCTTGTGAGAGGCAGCACAGAGCTACTTTAGTGAACCTACAGGCAGCTTTGTGAGAGGCAGCACAGAGCTACTTTTTTTCTCCATCAACAGACTTTTACACACATCAACACCCTGAATAATATCTTTTGTTTACTCGTCACTGTTCAACACTCAACCGTCTTCAGATCCAAAGCCAAACACAAAGGCACGGGAAAGCGAGGGCAGAGACGGTGAAAGGCGGAATTGGAGGTCAAACGTTTTCTAAGAGACCCGTGAAGCCTCACGGCTTGCTTCACACTAAGTATTTTTTTTATTGGGGAGGGTGATGTTTTTGGTGCAAATGTAACTTATATCAGATCTGACAGGAGAGGAGAAAGGTCAGGTGACGCTCTCCGTTGCGCTCTGGTTGGATTTGTATCACATTTTTTTTACCTACTTGTTTCGGACAGACATTTAAATTTCAAATGTACAATTATGTACTGAGTTAAAGGCTTTTGTACCAAACCAACTCGCAATGAAAATGGCTCATTTTAAACAAAGGGAATATTCCTTGTAGAACATTCCTTGTAGAAGTGTGAGGACATGGCCTGATTATAATGTCCTGTAAGAAATAGGAAAGTATAGCATAAATACAGTATTCTGTAGGACATTGAGCACTGGCAAAGTGACCTTGGGATACCAATGTGCCCTTATTTGTGCCACGCACTTGCTTTTGCGTATAAAATATCTGTCCTGCATCTAGCTGTTCAGCTTATTCCAAACGCCCTTGAACAGCTGCACAACAAACTTTATAGTCAACCAAATTGAGCTGGAACACATGTAAAACAAACATAATCATTCTTTTGGCAGTGAAGCAACCAGATATTATACAGATATCATCCAAATATGATCTAGTTGCCTCCAAAGACTGCACAAGTCATAAGTAATGTAATCATGAGGGTTTAGACCTCTGTGACGTTTGCTGAGACTCTAAATAAAATTTCCCCCCAATGCTGCCAATACACAACTTTTCACCTTATTATGAATCTGATGATGAATCTGAGAGTCCCTTGCCCTCAGGACAAAGTCATGCCCACAACTTCAAAAAGACTTAATCTCCAAAAAGGACAAAGTATGCTTTTTAGGTTTTGAAACTGCCAGGATGTATTAAATGTATTAATAAAGTACAACCCAAATCCATTAGATCACAACATCTGCCTGTACAGGGTTAAGGGATACAAAAGACCAATACCTTCAAATTTCAAAGCCTCAGCAACTTTGAATGCACCTTTCAGAGGTACATCAGGACCTCCTACGATTTCCCAGCAGTTCTCTTATCAAATACCCATATAAGGTGCTTCTTAACAGAAGTGTGAAATTGTGGTGCTTACCTGATGAATCATCCCAGGAGGTAGAAGAGATACAATAGGTTTGTTAACTCTATGCTGATGTTCCTCCTACACAACAGAGATCTACACAAAAGAATATCTAAGAGGATAGAAAGGTAAGTCACGGTTATAGTACATGCATTAGCGGTTCAGCCACTGAAAGCTGCAGATTTATATTTAGATGTTTGTTCATTGTATTTTTTCCTAGCCCTTTTAATGTCATCCAGATTTAAGTCAGATCTGATATGAATGATACAATCAGATAGTTCACTCTGTTGCTTAAATTTTTTATTTTTACAGTAGAGTATAGAGTATACAGGAAAGTATCGCTTTCTTTTACAACCCACTGTGCCACAGCTTCAACTGTTTGTCGTGTTTTGGGAAACTTTATTAGCACATCATACTTTTTCAAGAGCGCTTTTGCTGAGTCGTGTTGGCTTGCTGTCTGCAACTGTAATTGAAAAGGGCTCTCACCCCTAAACCTTCAAAACAAAGTTTTCAGAAATAAAATGTCATATTGGTAGATTGACTGAGGGATCATATAGTGGTCCCTCAGTCAACCTACCACAACATAAAGGGTTATTGAAAGAATTAACCTATTACTGATGAGCTAGGAAATAACTTCTAAAAGACTTTTGCACCAGCCAAACACTGATACAGTATTAATTTAAGATATGCCGTATTTATACTCCACTGATGCTCTACACATACAAGACTCATGTCATTCAATAAAATCCAGATACAACACTGGATCAGAGTGCTGTTACCATGACTGTAGTGTATTTCATTTTATAACCACATCCTGACAAATTGGGTGTGATGAAATAAAACTGGATAAAATAAATCTTCATCCCTGACCATTTTTCACTCACATAACACATTTCTCATGCTCTATCTTTAACTGTATGTATTTTGTGCTTTTTGTTTCAGAATTACATTGTGTGACCTTTTAAAACCCATAAAAATACCTCACCGTATTTCTGACAAATCTGTGATTATTGAAATTTAAAGTTGGGGAATGATGATCAAATCTCTATATATTTTTTATACCTGAAAAACGTCATAGCTATGATGCAGGTGATATTAGGGAGGGGGAAATTCTCATTTCAGAGCATTTGATTGGACAAAGATCTGTGTAACGCAAGATGAGTCATCAATATTTTTGGTCTGTTTTTCTGAAAGAGAAACACTATAAATTTTAAAGACATATGTCTGCTAAAGGGTATTTTTGTAAAAGCGTAGGCATACATTAGCATATAGATGGCCTGTGAAGCTACCACACATAGACCAAATGCTTTTATAGAAAGAAGAGTAGCATCAGAACTCTGATCATTTTTTTCTCTTGTATATTTTCGTGTGAATGAACCTGTTAGAGATATAAACGTAAGTGTAGATGTCCACATCCATGTCATTTCTGTCCCACAGCAGTATTATATGCAGGTAGATCATATTTGTGATTCATAGTAGACAGTTATTTGCTGTGTAGGCTATTGGTTTGGAACGTATTAAAAATGAGTGACAGACTGTAACAATCTGTTCCGAACTGTTTATTGTAAACACCAGGTTGCCCTTTTCTTTCTCTCTGTTGTTAAGTCAAACATGCAAAAAGTTAAACAGACAATTGACAAATATAAATTCCTAATTAGAAATTACAAATAATGCGTGTTTGTCTGCGTGCGAGCACTCGGGCAATACTGACAATAGATGTCAACACATTTTGTGTTGTCTGAACATTAGTTTAATTAACCTGACAGCCTCAAATTCTTTCTCCATGCATATATTTTGACCAGGATTTTAACTAATTATAGAGAAGCAAACAGCAGTAAAGAAAACCTCCTGCTAACATTTAGAGCAGGGTAACACCCTCAGGTTGCTCTCATTAGCAGGCTGCCCGTTGGACCTGCTGGTGTGGAGATAATCCGCTGTTGTTTCTACAGTACATGAAGTATATGTTAATGATGACACTGTTCTGCTGAGATACAAGCCACAGCCTAACATTCAGTTACGTATTTTGTGCGTTTATAATCCCCCCTTCTCCAATTTAACATATCTTCCAGTGAACGTTTTCGTAAGTTTTCGGATAGTTTCAGTATCACCTGCGGTGCTTGAAGTGCACAATACCGTTATTCCGTTTACAGCGTCAGGAATTATTCTTGTGTACTAAGTGTTGCTCTGTCTCTGCTAGACCAGACAGTCTGTGCTTTCATTCTCACTAGACCAAAACTACTTAGTTTCACAAGCCAAGGTTTTGACTATCGGCTATAAATTTGCTGCATGTTATAGCTCATTCTGGCCAAGAGCCATCTGTTCAGATATGAGTGGGCTGTCTGACTGACATATTAAACAACCACATATTTTTCACACATGCTTGATTGTGACGTGGGCGTTTTTGTGTCTTTGTTTTTTTGCACCTTACTTGCAACTATTTCCACATGCTGACAAATTCTATATGTAAATCATTTAATATTTTAAGAGGAGTATCAACATAGGAGTTTTTCTGTTTCAAAGAACTGGTGGCATGCAAAACACAACATCAACCATAATTATATTAATTTACGCATTTGGCAGACGCTTTTATTCAAAGCGACTTACATTGCATTATACTATACACTGAGTCTGAGTATGTGCAATCCCTGGGATCGAACCCATGACCTTGGCGTTGTTAATGCCATGCTCTAACCACTGAGCTGCAGGAATACGCACCTGCCACTTATCTAAGGTCTATCTAAGCATATCTAAGGTCGCTATTCACTCCCGGTGTGCTTTCATGCTAACCGCTCTTAAATAAACTTAAGAACAACCGGTTAAAATTGTAATGATAGTTTATATTGCTAAAGCAGATTTTGCTGACTGTATCCCAGCCAACAGACACACGAAATCCCTGTATCAACACCACTTATCGTGCATGATCATGCAAATCAGTCTTGCAATTGCGAATCAGAAACATTCTGTTTTTCTGCTTCCAACATACACATGATAGCATTTGATTCACACCCTCAGCTCACGCATACAGAATAGCTCATTTAATCCCTGCCTACTGCTTCCCAGCATAAAGCCTCATGCAAAAAGCTTCTTTTTGGTCTGGGATCAGTTTCCCACAGCCAAATCCAAACTGTAACCATTAGTGAAATGCAGAAAGCTGACTGTAGATCATTGACTGCAGATTTCTTTATTAAATCACTTTCTCTATATACTGTATGTTCAAAGAAACAAGTGCTATTATGAACATACATACAAAAGCAAGGCAATTTCTCACAGTAATTATATACCACTAACTGTAAAGTAATTCATATTTTACAGTTTAAACTTTCTACCCTACACTAGCGTGCTTGTCTCAGTGGTTCAGTTTTTAAACAGGTGGTGTCGGGGGTTGTTGTTTAATATACACTCTCTCTGGACTTTAACCACTAGAGCATTTCAGTAGCATCCTTATTGATTTTGTTCTGGAACAGAGCCTGGGGCTAGATAATCTGATTAAAGGTTATTCAGAGTTAGTTTACCCACCTGCAAACAAGTCAAACAGTGCCTTGCCTGATTCTGCGTGTGTGAACGTCAACATTGGACCCAACAGGTTGTAGAAAAATGGCATGTTTTATACATGAAGGGAAATTGCCATCTTTTAGTTGACAATTACCATTTTAAATCTGACTGCTTGGTTTTTAAAAACAACATGACATACATTCCACCACAATTTTTGTTCATCTTGTTTGACATGTAGGGAGGTAAAACTTTCATAAGGTTTTGATATGACTTTCATAAGGTTTCTCCATAAATATTCAGATATGCATATCCAAATACGCACGAGCTCTCCCTGTATCTATAGCAGAGGAAGAAAAGAGAGCTCAGAAGTGAGAAAGCTCTGCGGCACACACTCGGGGCCGGTGCTGCCGAAGTGAAGATGTTGGCAGGTGATTTGACTGATGTGTGACCTGATGGCTGTGGAGTGAGCTGTGTGCTTTGCTTTCTTTTCCCCATCAGCCTGGAAGCGGAACGCTTGCGGGTGTCACAGTGTTATGTTAGTCAGGCACAGGAACTGGTGGATTTATGATGACAGGTTTCCCCGTGAGGCACAATGCTCAAGATACTCATCAATCAAAACGTGAGCCTGAAAACGAGCCAGGGGGAATGTGTTAACAAAAACAAAAAACTTTACATAAAAAATAACTCAATTATTTTCAATGGAAGGAGAGGAAACCTCTTAATGAGTTGCAATTCGTAACGTTTTGGTTCAAAACGAACAAAAAACTGTTATTGAGCAAGAACATGACAGATTAGTGTTCTAAACGATCTGCTTATCTTATTCCGATTCTCATTGGTAAATTTGTATTAATGATTTATAGTTTGAGTGGTTGGGTCCAATCTCCTAGGAAATGTCTATCTGTAAACAAAAAGAAGAAGAAAAAATTACTTTTTTCAAACTACTGTATCACATGTCAGGGTACTGTAGATGATGCAGTGTTTATAGCTTGTTCTTACAACAGTTGTTGTATCAGAATAAAGACTTGTCACCCACATTGTGAAAATAACTGTACAATACACGTTCAATTTTATGTTTCAAACCAAGATGGAGAGAAGCAAACGCTACGGACGCAGCTTTAAGTAAGGGGCTGTGGGCAAAAAGTCTGAATTTTAAATATTTTGAAGCCCTTGGGGTTTTATCCACAGATTTCTGCAAAAGGGTAAGAAGTAGAGAGATCAGGAGCCCTGGGAATTCTGATAGCTGCCCAGCTGTGCTAGTTAGGGTACATAGTACCTACTCTGTTACTCTATACTAACACTGACTACAGTTATGTTGTCTGTGTTGCACACTAAATAAATGATCATTAGAAAAGAGTAGAACATTAAAATTGATTCTGGATTATGTATGTGTGTTCCCATGTGTGTACCAGCTAATGAGAGCTTCTGCATATTATTAAACCGTTTTTTTACAGAGCTTCATGAGACCAAGAATCAAATCATGAGGTTCTTTTCTAAAGTTCTTACTCTTTATTTTCTCTCTCTTCTAGATCTTCACTAGGATTGAGTCCTCCTGAAGCAGAGGTGCATCCACAGAGCCACTCGCAGTTTGTGGCACCATGCTTGGCACTTTTTATCTGGACTAAACAATTTCCAGTGGACAGAATTTGAAATTTAAAGCAACCCTTTTTGTCTACAGGGAGACAAATCACCTTTTTATCGACCAATCAGTGGAACTATGGGGAATTAAGGAATATTCTGGTCCATTAGTATGAAACACAGGGGAATAAATTAAAAAGTCTTCCAGCTATTCACATGAGCAGAAGTTGAGGAATCCCATGTCCTTATGGTAGAATAAGGGACATTAAATGAAATAATGAAGGAATAGGAGTGTTAAAAAGCAACAGCACTTAAAAACTCAAGAATAATAGCAAACTCAAAGAGTAATACCACTGTCAATAAAATATAAAATGTACTTTATAACAGTCTACAAACAGTGTAGAAAACATGAATCATTATTTACATAAATCAATCTTGGTTTTCATGGAATAACTGCCAACAGAATCATGAACAGCTGATATGAACCACTAATGTGTATCAGCACATGAACTATGCATTATGGATCTGGTCAACAGCACAGATGAGTTTTTCCTCATCAATGCTACAGTCAGTCCCACAGCCCTAGAATCCTGGGATGACGCTACGCTCCTGGGCCTTCAGATCTCCATCTCTGCAATGCTAGCGATCCTCACTTTAGCCACTGCTCTGTCCAATGCTTTTGTGATCGCCACCATCTTTCTCACACGCAAGCTTCACACCCCGGCCAACTTCCTGATTGGTTCTCTTGCAGTGACGGACTTGCTGGTGTCCATTTTGGTCATGCCAATCAGCATTGTTTATACAGTCAGTAAGACTTGGACGCTGGGCCAGATAGTGTGTGATATTTGGCTGTCATCTGACATCACGTTCTGCACAGCCTCGATCCTTCACCTGTGCGTGATCGCGCTGGACCGATACTGGGCCATAACCGATGCCCTGGAGTACTCGAAGCGCCGTACTGTACGGCGAGCTGGACTGATGGTCGGCGTGGTGTGGGTGATCTCCGTCTCTATCTCCATGCCTCCTCTCTTCTGGAGACAAGCCAAGGCCCATGAGGAGCTTACAGAATGCATGGTCAACACCGACCAGATCTCCTACACTCTCTATTCCACGTTTGGCGCCTTTTACGTTCCCACAGTTCTTCTGATGATTCTTTACGGCCGTATATATGTGGCGGCTCGTTCCAGGATCTTCAAAACACCGACAACAAGCGGAAAACGCTTTACAGCTGCTCATCTCATTCAAAACTCAGCGGGCTCCTCTCTCTGCTCCTTGAACTCCACTTCCAATCAGGAGGGACATGGTAATCCTGGAGGTGGAGGAGGTGGAGGAGGTGGGTCTCCTCTCTTTACGAACAGTGTGAAAATAAAGTTGGCCGATAGCGTCCTGGAAAGAAAGCGTCTTTGTGCTGCTCGGGAGAAGAAGGCCACCAAAACTCTTGGGATTATCCTGGGTGCATTTATTGTGTGCTGGCTTCCGTTCTTTGTGTTCACACTGGTGATGGGGATCTGTAAAGACTGCTGGTTCCACCCTGTGCTCTTTGATGTCTTTACCTGGCTGGGGTACCTGAACTCTCTCATCAATCCAGTCATTTACACTGCCTTCAACGACGACTTCAAACAAGCCTTCCACAAACTCATCAAGCTTAAAAGGTGTTACTGAGAGATAATATGGAAACCCACTTTCTGTGTTTTGACATCTACATGACTTAATTAGCTGATTTCCACTGAAAACATTTGAAACCTATGGAGAACTTTAATAACAGTGGAGAACTTTAATACCCGTTGTTTATTTTCAACTCCTAAATGCACTCATAGTGTCTGGTCAGTGTAGATTACTGTTTGATGGAAACTTATGAGACAGCTTGTAAAATTTTGTGCCATATTGTTGATGCTTCCTCGTAGTTTATGAATGCATGCTAAGAGTCTGAATCCTTCGCTAGAAAGCGACATTCCACTGTCTCTGTAATCAATAGCTGTCTATAAACTGCCTTACTTAACAGAGATACTGAAATTAAAATAAAAGACACTTTATTTTAAAAAAATAAATATTGCTGTTTCCATAGGAACAAGAAGGACCTCCGAGGACTGTGCCGAGATCATGAACATTAGCGTAGATTACCTAAGTAAAAATGATAATTACAAAAGATTAAAAAAGAAGCTTTAATTTTTGTGTTGTTGTGTATTTATGTGAAAGAGGTATTTTGATCCAATTTTTTTTCAGTTCTCTTTTTTATTTGGTTGTCAGAGTTTTAAAATCATGATAAAAACTGTAAGAGCATTCAAAACTTGCATATAAGGTCTAAAAATGTTTAAACCAATGAAAGATTATGGTGGAAATCAAGAATAAATATTGACCATGTTTTAATGTAATGTAAATATTGTAAATATTGACCATTATTAACTCCTTTGTACTAAAGGTCAGATTGTCTTGCTTCAATTGAAGCACATAAAAAGCTCTTTTGAAAGAGTCTCTAATCACACTGGGATAACATGTATCATCAGGTTTTGAGTTCCTGTCAGCTCAGATACACGCTGAAGCAAAAGGGTCATACCCAAAACAAACTAATTCTGAAATTCGTGTACCTTTTTTTTTACTGAAATTGCTATTCAGTATTTTATGAAATTAGAATCAAATTCAAAATATAAGCCTTCTTGACTGTGGCTCTGTTAAAACCCCACTGTAACATGATCAAAAGTTTGCATTGTGTTCACATGGCCAATGTATGATCGTGTAGCTTTGGCTCAATGTTTTAAATCCAGTGACAGTGAGTTTCCTTTACAACTTTTGCTATTTTTGTGGTGTAGGTCATTATTTGTTCTTTTTTATCCTTTTCAACTATCCCAATAATGCAGCCTTGCTCAAACTATCTGTGGGAAGTGAGCCACCCCTGAGTGCAGTGCTACATATAAATAATTGCGACCAGGAAATTGGGAAACTTTGCCCTCCATCAGTCTCTCTTATGATGAAGGTCAGCAGTGGTGCTTCAAAAGGTTTTTGATGAGGAAACAAGCAATAAGACGTTATATGACTGAGTCAGACGGGAATAATGAGGCATGTCCCCTGAACACACCGCCCATGGGCCCTCAGACTGCATCTGAGTGAGCAGAACAGAGCTGTGTTGAGCTGTGCACTGGAGATGGATGGTTTGTATATTCACAGTCTGTATATCAACTAAAAGAGCTTCTCTCTCTCCTGCACACAGCATGGATGAGGTCACGCCCCATAAAACAGATGTTTAGAGAATCATTATCATTCACAACCATCACTAAAACTAAACACGAGTACATTCATTCAGCAGAACTCCAGGGTCTGTTTGGTACATCAAGGCTGGTATGATATGTGTCTGCTCTGCCAGTGTGTGGCTCTTGCCACCCCAAAAGACTTTCATTCAATGGTTCCTAAATGAACCAATTTTCATTTGGCAGACACTTTTATCCAAAGCAACTGACAGTGCATTAAGGAATACATTTTTTATTAGTATGTGTATTTTCTGAGAATCAAACCCACCAATACCTTTGCACTGCTAATACTCTACTAGTTGATCTACAGGAATTTTTCAGTCTAAAGAACCTACAAAGAACCATTAGTGCCACTAGGAGCTTAGGAAACATCACACCTCCTGACAAAGAGACGTTTATTGTTAAGAGTGAGAGATGTTTCATCAACCAGCAATTTTTATAACCTGCAGTAGACTGAGTCATCGTGTTTTATTTATGTTGTTAAGCGGCTAATTTTAAAACGGCATGCTCCTTGTAAACAGTAATGTATAGTTTTCCTGAGCACCACAGGGATGGTGACAGGGAACTGTGGCGGAGGGAGACAGACTGATATCAAAACATGCAAATGAGGAAGGAGACATAGCTCTTTTCCTTATGACACATCTCAATCATCGATTGTTAAATCTGTTCTGAACACACTGCACATATCAGTTACAATAAATTCAAGAACTGATTTCTCTGTTCATATGCTGGTCCATCTCATGGCAGTAAACCAGAGTGAAATTGTATTATTAAGGTAATAGGTTAATCTTTTATAGCTAGTCTTTCTAGTATTTACTTTCTCTCTGTTGTTCCTCTTAAAAGTTCTTAAAAACCAAAAATAGAGAAAAATGTAACAATTGTTGACATACAGAATAAGTACAAAGCTATGAAATGAATGTAGATATAAATGAATGTAGCATAACTCAAATAAGAGGGTCTTGGAAAAATCTGATCGTATTTATATCTCTGACTTGAGAATGCCAATTTTCAGTGTTACAATATGTAAAGCAGATCAACATACTGCAAGCTCTTTCTCTCTTTTATCGCAAGGCTGTCTAGGAGAAATAATTAGGATGTTACTAAACTCTTATTTGCATATTTCATATTTCTAGGGGAACTATTTAGCACTTGACCACATTTAAAATGTATCTATTATGCCTCCCATCTGTTACCACCCGATTTCTAAACAGGATTGGTTCATCTCTTCAGAAATATCTGTCCCTTCTTGTTTCCAAGTTTGCAGTTTAGCTTGATGCATTATTCATATTCAGTTTGGTGCTCACAGAACAGAACATTTGCAAAAGAAAGAAATTTTACTTCATGAATTAAGACGCGTATTTTAGAACAGCTAAATAGGGCCTCTTAAACAGAAACAAATTGGTTAACAGTAGGGTACTAAAGCTCCCTTGGGGTAAAAGGCCCTTTTGATTTTATTCTCTCCAAAACCTTTAAATCAATGGTTTTTCAGTAAATAAGAAGATAATATCTGAGGTAAAAAGTCCCTTGTTACTGAGGCTAATATTCCACTGCGACCACAAAATGCTACCAAAACACTGTTAGGTTGGCAGAGGGAGACCATGCGGAATGCCTGAACTAAAATAAATTGTTTTCCATAAGTTGAGGGTAATGACTTCCTTTGCAAAGATGTGCACATTGGACCCATGTGAATGCTCCAAGCACAATGGAGATTTTTTTAGTAAAATTTGCCTGTAGGAAAAAGGGCCGAAGTGTGGGATTAAGGGTCCCTTTATACTATACATCTTTATAATCAAAGCAAACTTATTTGCCATGTCATTTTACAAACTTATGTTTGTGTATTATGATTATGTATGTTTATTATTTTTTATTACAAAATACTACCACAATTAGTGTGTAAGAGTAATCCACTGGAACAGGAAGGTAATATCAAAATATTGTTTTAATAACAACCAAAGCCAAAACAGACTCACATGAGTACTGACAAGGAACAGAACTAAACCAAGGGTATAAACATATAGATAAGGGTGAACAGTGAACTAAAACAAGGCATAAGTGAGATTAATCAGGAACCAAGGAAACTAATGACGACTCATTGGGTAACCATGGAAACCAGCAAGGGAACCAGCAACTGATAATTGTTTAATTGAATATAAAATATAAACTACAACAAAACAAAAGGCAACAACAGGACAAGAATGTTACAAATACATTATACAAACACATTTGTTTAATAATTATGTATATCGGGACCAGAAAATCACATTTTATTAATGGGTCTTTAACAATGACATATCCTATTGGTTAGTAAAAAGGTATTTATTAGAATGAAGATAAAACATGCTATGTTTTAAGCTCCTAAGAAAGCTCCTCTCTCTTTATCCTTCTTTTCGCACTTTCAATACGCTTTTCATCTCTATTTTCTCTCACAGCTGAAGAAGGGTGTCGTGAGAGCGCATTCAATAAGTGAAAGGTAATCACAGGTGACACAGAGAAGCAATTAGCTAGATATCTCCTGATTTCAGCCCCAGGAAGCATTTACATGGACAGCATTGCTGAATCAATTTAAAACAAATGGAAATGTAAATTACAAAAAGGCATTACGGTTGGAGGTAAGAGAGGAGAAATAGCCTGCCACCTCGTTTTAGAAGAAAAAGAAAAAGTTTGCTCTTAAATAGGATGGAGAGGGTCGGCATGCATTTAACCTCACTGGGTGGTGTCTGTCTGTTTACACTCGAGAAAGAAAGTGACAACAAACAAACAAAACACATGCACCCATAGAGGACAGATACGCAGTTTAAATGAGGATAAACTAAACATCAACTGACACTTGCATGCACAAGGAGTGGGCATCAGGGAGCACCAAACACACACACACACACACACAGGCAGGACATCCAAGAAAACAAACTGAGTTTGCCCTCTACGTGCACATCGATGAGACGCCTGGCTTCTGAGAGAAATGACTGCAGCCTTCCGAGCAGCTGGAGAAAACTGGAGCCCTGAAGTTAAAGAATGAGTGAGGTGAATGTGAATCAACAGAACAGACATTAAAAGTCTTCAGGCGCTTTACAAAAGTATGGTTTGCTTTGGTGTCGCATAACTTTTTTAAAAAGGAACAGAGAAAAAATTATCTGACATAAAACTAACCTAGCATTTAAAATAGGTTTAAAGGTGTTTCACATCCTGGTGTCAGTTTTAACAAATATTGTAGCGTTTACTGTAAACTGCATTATTAAATAAAAAAAATCAAATATTTTGATGTAATTTTATGGAATTTTAAACTAATCTATAACTACAATGCTACAAAAGCCCCTACTGAGTGACAGATAAATTTGCATCTCTGTAAATATCTTTAAAAAGAATTTAAGATAAAGGTTAAATACTATTTAGTTTCATCTCCTCAGTTTTCACGCCCCTGTACTGTCGCTGCTCCTTTAAGAAATGCGTCTTGCTTCATGATTTAAAGAGAGAACTAAATCTGTGTAACCCAAGGGAAACGTTTTCCATAAACCATCTATAACAACAGCAGCTAATTATCAGGCATGACAGTACTGATGATCAGTGTTGATGTTATCTAAAATCGTCAGTCGTCCTGCCGAGGAAAGTTTGTTAACAGACACGACGGCTCGGTTGGGGTTGTTTCTAATAAGACTCTCTCTCCTTCCCAGTTATTACAAATAATCAAGGGACACAACACGAGCCTGCTGATGCTGTCTTGACAAATGACTTGACTAGAAAGCAAATATGAAGCAGATGAAAGCAGAGCCAGGAAATATTTCACCAGGACACAGAATTGAGTGGGAGACCCTGATGGGAGACTGACTCTGAATGAAAATAATTATAGAACAAAAGGTTAAGGTAGTTAAAAAAAACTATTTTGACGAGTGGATTAGCGGAGACCCACGAGTATAACAAGCTTTGCAGGACGTACACACGGCTCCAAAGGGCTGCCGTCACTATCACATTGTTGCATCATGAAAGGGTTTCTTTGCTCCTGGGTAGAGGAACAGTTTGATGTGATTCATGATAATGGCTTTGGCTCGTGCATAACGGAGGGCGGAAGTTTTGAAATGGTGTGAAATATTTTATTTTTTTCTGTGCAAAGAACATTTTACACAGAAATAAAGATTCTGTCATCATTTACTCAAACTCCTGCTGTTCCAAACCTGTCTGAATTTTTTGCTTCCTTTAAACCTTGAAATTAAAGTTTAGTAGGTTGTTGTTTTAAAGTAGGTGATTTAAATTAAGTGCTTTTATAATTTTGGTATGTATTGTAATGTACGTGTACATTTACAAACATTACAAACTGTAGGATTGCCTTTAGAAACCTCTAGTTGAACAGCTGCATTCATAGCAACATTGAGAAAATGTCTTAATAGATGACAAAAGTCCCCTAGTGAGCAAGCCAGAGGCGACGGTGGCAAGGGACCAAAACTCTGAAAGATGTCTTCTTCTGTATTCCACGCAAGACAGAAAATCATAAAAGCCTAGACTGCTTATGAGAGTAAATGGCAACATGGGAGTTTTTCATACGTGTTGAACTATTCCTTTAAGCAACAAGTCTCAAGAGAAGAACAATAAGCAGCTTAATCATTAAACAGGATTCTGAACTGTGAAGATTATTTACATGGTTTGTAATATTTCCTTAATGCATTAGAGCTTCAATTACTTGTGTAGAACATGATGCACAGGAAACAAAATGTCCTCAGTGTTGCCATGACGATACCTGCTATATACAGGAGCATGCACTGTGAACATTCATCCCACAATTCACCTGGAACTGTGTTGTCTACAAAGCATGTGCTTTTTTGCACCCTACATCCCATTGGATCTGTAATCCATACAGCCATTTCGAGATAACATGATTTTCCTTTCCACCATGACCTGTCTTAATAGGTCAGTTACAATGATATATGGCTGTCAGACCTGCATTCATATGTATGACATATATACAATCACTGCAGATTACTAAAGTACTAGGTTTGATAACATTGGGTTTATGTAGCTTTGATCAATTGTATTTTAGGGCTTTAAAATTAAGGCAAATAGAATTGGATGAAACCATGCCAATACCAAGTTTAAGAATACTGTGTGTGTTTGTGTACTTGGTTTTTCTACTATTGTGGGAACCAAATGTCCCACAAGGTGGTAAAAGTGGTAAAAGTCACCCACAAACATTAACAAACATTTAGCTTGAGTTGGTCAAAATATGCTGTCCTTATAATCTTTCTATAGTCTCATGCTGACAATTACAGAATCTACAGAAACTAGTTTTGTTTGATGTTGTAGGATCTTGGCTAAACTTGTTCAACTGAAGTCCCGGTGCGAAGATCAGGTACTGGCTTTGAATCTTACTTCAAAGCCATCAGCAGGTAGCTCAGGTAGATGATTTCAAATGTTCAGTAGCAGTTCAATACATCTACAAAAATACAATTGTAAAAAAAAACTTTTCTGCTTTGCTCCGCTGTACTTTCTTATATTCTCACTTTCCCAGCTTTAGACCCATCAATAGTTCATCTGGTGTTTAACCACATTCATAGTTGTACCACATTAAGTCTTTTTTATCCGGGATACATTTACTCCAGAGCAAAGTATAAATGGCACGTGCACCCCTGGGATTCTGGGATGCATTTATACTTTACATGTTCTCTGTTGCAATATTTTCCAAATAGACAGGTGGCAGAAAATATTAGCTGAACCAGCAAGAAACATCACTGGTGAATTATTTACACTTAGTCTTCCCGTAAATGTGGTTGGGCTTCTATAAAAGGTGGACAAAAGTCCTAAAGGCCAATTTAGAGCTATAATAACAAACAGCTGTGCTGGCTATTGCTTAGAACACATGGTGTTTGACATTGAAATATAACTAGATGTTATTAACGAGTGTTTACATTGACTATGTCTTTGAATAAATGCAAGCCTCAGGATATTGACTTAAATACAAGTTTAAAAATGCATTTATTTTTAAACTGCATGAAAGAAAATAGAGTTTAACAAGATCCTGTTTATTAATTCAGATTATCAAATGTGTGTTTGGGCATTTTAATTCAGTGTACACAAGTTAGTGAAAAACACAACTACACAAATAATCTTTCTCATCAGAAACCAGAGTTCAGTCAATTTCACTATGTAAATATGGTGTTTTAAGCATTATTTCTGGTAGTTCCTGGAAAAGTAAAAAAATACTTTAGTAAAAATACCTAAAGTATTAGGTATAGAGCCACATAGGGGTCTATATGTGGCCATCCCTATGATAGCTGCTCAGGCAGCCATCCCTCAACCTTTCCTGTTAAGTGGAGTCTTTCAGAGGTAATCTGCACCCTCACGCTTTTGTCAAGCATTTACTTTTTACAACATCAGCTGACTCTTCCGTGCTAACTGATATTACCAAAAATTTGGGCTAGATGTAGTGTGAACAAAGACTGTGAGACTTGCAAATTGGAAACCAACGTCTGAGAACAGCTGGTACAACAAATGCAGGGAAGATAGATTTCACATATGTAGGTGTTAAAAAGATTTAAACTTCACTTCTACATATAGAAACTCAGCTCAAAAAACCCAAGAGAATACCTGATGTTTGTAGTAAAAAATCCACTTAATTTTGTTATGGTTGGCCACATGCACATATATGCCCTTACACTGCTTTTGAAAAACAGCTTTTGTTTTCTTCTTCCTGGGCTCAATAGCTCTCCAACACCAGGGGGATTTTCCTTAGATATTAAAACATAAATATTCGCATAAATAATACAATTCATATCCCTAAATTGATTCAGTAGTTAAATACAAAAAATATATATATATAATTCACAGAAGATTATAGATTTCACTATTCAAAATCAACAGAAATAAACAAATTGATCAAAAACACTTCATGTAACACACAGCTATGGAGATAGAGTGGTAATCTGTCACTATGGGATTTTACAGTTACATTTATAACATTCTGCACCTACTTTATGAAACAGCCCTGAGCACTGGATGTGCTCTGAGTGGCTCTCTGGGATTATTATTGGACTGAGGTTTGATACATGTTGTACATTCTGAGACTACTGTTCCAATGTAATGATTAATTCCTCGCCAATATGTGACTTCACATGCCTTTTTCTTGCGCTTTCTAATTCCCAGATGTCCTTCATGGATTTTATTCCAACCTATCTGCTCTTGGCCTTATAGGAATGAAAAATGTATGGTCCCTGTATACAATGACATCATTAACCGTCAGGTAAGCCCCACAATCCCAGAACTCCTGAACGTCTACAATAAGCAAGCTAGTCACTCTGATTTAGCCGATGATATACAGCCTCTGTCTTTAATTTATCACCTTATATCTTATATCTCAATAATAGCTTCAGTACTTGACAGAGAATAATTTTACTGAAAGAAACTGCATAGCTTTATTCATTCAGAACAACTTGACGCAGAAAACAAGCAAATTTGCTGGTACAATTTTAAAAAAGGCTATTTTAGGCAGGGGTACGTTGTTGCTAACTGACAATGTATATTTGTTGCCATCAGACCAATACTATGTTGCAAAATAAAATCCCTCTGCTAAAATATACAGCAGTTAACTACAAACTAAAGCCATTAAATACAAATGTAAGAGCAAGAAAATATTAAAACTATTAAAACTATTAAAACAAATTCTGAGGGAACATACTTACTGATAAATGTAGAACTTCAGTACACAAATCGCTTTGGCTGAAAACATCTGTCAAATAAATAAATAAGTGTAATGCCTTGTTCTCTCTGAGAGTTTTGTGGAAAATCTTTCACTGTATATATTGATATTGGATATTCTCAAAACCCAGAAGAGCTAAACAGGTCAAGCCTTTATGTGCCGCTATGGACTATTTAAAAATGACTTGTTTTGAGAATACTATTACAACATCTGTGCAAGATCTAAAGCAGAACCGTGCCCATTCTTCTGAATTTTGGGGCTGCAATACATTTTTGAGAGATAGCAACTGCATCGCAAAGTCCAGCCACAAAGCATCAGTGTATCGAACTGCTAAAGCTTTTGTCAGCTGGAAGAGATTTTTATCAGGGAAGCACAAGGTGCACAAGGACACATGGCTTGACCGCCTCATCCATTCAACTAAACTCATGTTTTATCAGTTGTTACACAGGACGTAAACTGAAATGCACCTTTGCAAACATTCTTTGCATCAAAACATCAAAATGTCTATAGATGCATCTAGTCTGTTTGAGAGTAAATGAATAATGCCCCATGATTCCGGCAAAAGCTTCTACTGTAGTGTTAAGGCTCTTAAACATCCCGCTTAAAGAGACTGTCTGATGCATTACCTTGATGTTTTACTCAGAACCACTTGTTAAAAATACATTTACACACTCAATTGGTTTTTACAAAACAGAAGTTGGTGTACCCTCATGTGTGGCAATATGTTTAGATCATATGACCAAACATGCCTTGTTATGAGTTACTAATATTAATAGCAGTGATGGCAGTACGTTACATACCAGTTTTGCAGCTCAACAGACAAAACATAAAAATCCTTAAACACAAATCAAGCAAATAAAACAGTATGCCAGTTCAAACAAACAGGAGCTATGCAACAAACCACAAAGACCCACAGCTCCTACGTCTCAGAGCAAAGGATAAACAGCAGGATCTCAAGCACCAAGCACGAGCGCACAACAGTCACAGATGCCGTGCTGAAAAATACCTCGGTGGTCGTCCAAATCACAGACGCACCTGCACATATTGCACTGAGCTATTCAGGGAAGCTCATGGAAGACTGGCTGCACCAGCTAAAAACTAAATTTTATTGTGGCTGAATCCAAGAATGTCCACTTTATTAACATTGATTGATTAAGGAGCAAAGCAAAAAATAAACAGAACCAACAAATAATAAACTGCATGCATCCGCGTCAATAGTTGTGCAGAACTATTGGGATGAAGAGGAGCCAATGAATGAAGCAAAATTGAATGTGTTCCAATCATCAGAAAGTGCCCTAAGAAGTGGACATCTGAAGTGAGGTTGCAAATCTTAGGTGTTAGCTCCCTCCAATTAAAAGAATAGTCTCCAACATTGTGCCCTGGTGTATTTGTGTAATTAATACAAATTAAAACTTCAGTCTTACTTTTATCAGACTCATACTTCATATTTATTAGAAATAACTGTGACTGATTGCTTGCTAAACATCCACATAGTGAAACCACCGCAAATGGATCGTGTTATTTCCCGGTGGGTATAGTCACGTCAGATGGTCATGTACTGCATACAGTTCAACACGCTCTCATTAATCATTCATCTAAATTGGTGTTTCATTATAATCCTTTGGGATGGTACTTAAACACTGGGCTCTGCTGATGCGCTTTGAAGACGTCTCGTCATCGTCTTTCATTTCTTTCACATTCTGGTGTCTTTTGTAAAAGGATAGCTATGATTTTATTGTGAATTTGAAAAATCAAATTGTGACCCGTGCTGGCAAAATGAGTCGGAATGTGAATGGGTTAATTACTAGGTACAGGCAAAACAAGAGGAAGATGTCAATTTTGGTCTAATTTGAGGTTTTCACAAAAATGAGTTCATTAAGCCCCCGTCTAGCGATCAAAATGCTTCAAATAGCAGTTAAACATCTAAAATCATCTTTATTTGTGCGTTTTCTGAGATGTGAACCTTCTTTTCTGTTCTCTTCATGACGACTGGCGCTTCAGACAGGTGTACCTCATTTTTTTGGTCAGATTCTTACATCAAATCTTACATCATTTAAAGTTTTTTTTTAATGGAGAATGACACGATTTGAAAAGTTGCTCATTGTGACTTATTTTTCCAGCATGGTTACCATTATTTACTCTGCTTTAATATGTCACAAAAGACAAGAGACATCTACCTTTACCTCACATACACTATGATCTGCACTGACCCTTTCTTTACATGTACCATTGTATGTTTGTGTCATCGCCGGAGGTGGTTATGTTCAGGAATGATATGCAGATCGACATTGTAAGGGTTAGCAGTAGCCAAGGCCCAGAGTCCCTGCACGACAGGGCAGCTTAGAGAAGGCTGTGGCCACTGGGTTACCCTGACAAATTGTGGCGAGACTCACATTTTTAGTGGCTGCAGGATTAGAGCTGCTGTTCTGTGGGAATGACGTGTCCCAGCCGCTGGGCAGAACCAAGGGTGCCTGACTCAGATGAACCTGGGCACTGACCGCATTGCTTGTGGTCTGCAGGGTAGCTGCATTGTGGAATAGTCTGTTAAAAGCAATAAATGAAGCAGCCTGAAGGGAGCCATTTAAAATGATATCTGTGCAGCAGATATTTTTAGCACCATTTTATAACAAGCTACAAATTGCACGTGTTATATCAATTTTCTGTCTGTCAGCCTACTTAAGACACTCCCAAATGAAATGGTAAAACAGCTGTCACTGAGGCAGTACCTTCCAATCTCTGTACCTTATTTACCCCTAAAGGAGGCATTTTAGAACCTTAACGGTACATTTAATTACCTAAAGTATACGTATTAGTACCTTTTTGGAGGGCATGGCCCCAGTGACAGCTGGAAAACTGTTTCAGAGAGCTTATGTTTACAGGTTGCTAATAGGCTACAGCCTAGATTTTGCCACTTTATAAGATACACCTGCTCGTTAATGCAAATATCTAATCAGCCAATCATTTGGCAGCAACTCAGTGCATAAAAGCATGCAGATGAACACGGCGTTTCAGGTCTTAAACAAACATCATAATATGAAAAATGTAATCTATTCGAAATTGACTGTGGAATGATTGTGGGTTGAGTGCTGCACCTGTGGGAGTGTGTACAGAGAATGTCGCGAAATACAAAAAAAACTACCAGCAAGTGGCTGTTCTGTGGGCACAAACATCTTGTTTGTGTGAGAGGTCAAAGAAAAATGGCCAGGCTAGTTCACACTAACTGGAAGGCAACAGCAACTCAAACTAACCACAGGGTACAACAGAGCTCCGTAGAGGAGCATTTGAGCACACAGCATGTTGAACCTTGAAGTGAATAGGCTACAGCAGCAAGACCTAAATAGGGTTCCTTTCCCGTCAACTACAAACAGGAGTCTACAGTGAGGAAACATTTACCAAAACTGGACATTCTGCTCTTGATTTCTGTTCCAATGTAAATTAGTTGGTCAGAAGTGCATACGCAACATGCCTTGTAAATTAATACTGGTGGTAATGGTGTAATGTTTTATTTCTGAACTATAAGCCCCTAAATACCAATCACTGTTTTAATAGGATAGTCTACCTAAGTATTATTGCTGACTGTGTGTCCCTTTATAGCCACATGCTACCCATTTTATAGTGGCTATACTCCCAGGAGGACAACTAAAGTATGGCAATCAGCTATTTCAATGGCCTCCAAAGTCACCAAAACGCAATCCAACAGAGCATGTTTGAGATGTGGTGCAGTATTCTTAACATCTGATAATCTAATGCAACTGTGTGATGATATCAACATACTACATAAACTTTTTCCCATATGAGAAAAATGCTATGCTATGCTTGCTTAAAGATGATGTAAACTGTGCCAAATGAACAGGTACACCAAAAAATCTTTGATTTCGTGGTTAATCACTGATGTTTTTAAAGCAGAAGTTCAAGTTCCTCTGTCTTCTACCAACATCTAAAACAAACTTCTAACAATAACATGAATTAACTTCACACTGTTTTACAAAGATTCAATTGTAGAATTTGTGTCTGGCATGATTACTTTAACAGGAATTAAAAAAAAAACTGAGACTTTATAACCTCTCCTGAACTTTAGCACCTAACGGATTTACCTCTCTCTTGAGAGGACAACAGCGAAGGCTGCAGAAACCTTTGCGAGACGATGTCACTGATGACTGTATACTTTCTGAATTACATGTAAAAGTGAAATGACATTGAAACGCATCCACAATAATTGAATCAACCACTGTGTCTTCTAAGTGATGTAATATTTCCTAAAACAAATACACAAATTTAAATGACTTCTAACTCAGCTGTTCCTAAATAAATTATTATGGGCATTGCTACTTTTAAGACCTTTGTAGAATATGTAATATTTTTTACAGAACACACCTGCACCAAATCACTTCAAATTCAGCCAGTCAGGAATGAATCATCTTGCGTTTTCTACCTTGTGAATGTTTAAAATTGTCAAACCTGTCACACTTGTGTTTCTGTGCATGAAACTCAGGCACTACAAACCAGAACATGTTCGTGTTTTTGTACAGATCCCATGACACGTCACATTGCATAAAAGGCTGATTTGAAACACAAACAGACGAATGCATGCTTGAGGATTCCTGCTGCACTGCTTGTTGATGCATGAAATCCATTGTTTTTCTGTAGCTGTAGTGTCATATCATACCATAACACTGAGTAAAATGGAAAACCGTGTGCTGTGATGCATTGATTTAAGCTCCTGAAGCATGAGGAGATGAAGTAAAACAAAATGTATTCAAACAATAGAATAGCTTACATTGGGCATATTATGCAACACTAATGCGGCATTTCTCCTAATGCTGTGTTTGCTGCGATGCTGTTCACCTGAGAAATATGTAAAGCGGGAATATGTAAAGAAATATTTGGGCTCTTATCACCGACAAATTTTGAGGAAACTAAGTTGAAGGCAGATAAGACCATAAAGGATTCTAAAGCTAAGAGCGAATAATTTGATTTAATGACATTAAACAATAAATAGCTTGTAAGATTTTTGTGATTTAAGTTTTGTTATGACATCAGACAATGTAAAACGAGGCCCTAATATAAAAGAATTAACGGGTAATTATGTTTTGTCTCCAGTGATTATTATTCTAAATTAGTTTTAAAAAAAATAAATTCTTATCTGCAGTGAAACCAGATTAAATAATGAACCCTAAAGCCATGCAGAGTGGAAAATTATATATTTGATATTCTAGCATAGAGCAAACACCCTACTCCCCCCACACACAGATAATGCAAAATAACAGGTCAATATCATTAGTACTGAGTCTTCAGTATTTAAAATCTTTCACTTTAATTCTAATGAAACTAAACCCAAATTCACTTAATTAAACTTTAGTATTTTCCAGTAAATCTTGAGTGCTATTACTGTATTGGCTGTTACAGTAAAAATCACTGTACATGAAACTCATTAATCACTTACAAAGACGTTTGATCATTAAGCTGCTGTCAGCCTGTTAAATTCCTAGTTTTCTCTCTTCTTTCTGGCCTGGTTTTCTGTCAGTCTCTCTCTCTCTCTCTCTCTCTCTCTCTCTTTCTTTCTCTCTCTCTCGACGCCGGTGGGTAGGTTTAAACATTGGTATGCATGGAGAGGAGCAGAGAGCCGTTCCACTGTTATCTGCTTTGCGGGAATGACGTGCAGCGTAGAGGAAAGAGAATTAGGCGAGAAACAGAGTGTGGGAGACCACAGGCATTACTGAGCTCACATTTGTAATTACAGGCTTTATGCTATTGATTCCATAGTCCAAGACCTTCTTTCAATTCCGAGTCCTCCAGCCAAAGAGATTTTCACAAGCCACACACTGCTCAGGCTGACCAATCAGTGATGGTCAAAGCAAGTGTCTGAATACAGCTGATGAAACAGATGTTCTGCTTTTGTGTCTGTTTCAATGGGGAAAACACATACCATCTACAACTGTCACACGCAATCTGTATCTTTAATTTTCCACGAATAAGATTCGCTTTTGGTGTTCTGTTACTAGAAATTAGAGCACAAATCTCGTTTTGGTAGTGCAAACTATTAGACACGTTAGATAAACTATTATCTAACATAAAATTAACCTAGCATGAAAAGTGCCTGAGTTAAAACATCTGTATGACCCTTAAGATGCCCAAAGTATTATAATATAACCAATACAATATAGCCATTATCTGACATTATCTGCGTAACTGACATAGAATTCATTCTAGTAAAAGTTAATATTAATTGGATTACTAAAAGCATATTTAGCTATGTTCCACATTATGCATCTAGCACTGTTATCAAATCTGTATTTAAGCAGCTGCATATTACACATGTAATAGCTATATATTCATTAATCCACAAACATTAAGCAATGGTGCTGATGTGGGTGGCACAAGTTCAAATCTAGCATGCAAATTTCCCAATCCCATTTTGCCATTTTTCCCTATTACTTCGTGTCCCTTAAAATACTTTAAATAAGTGCAAATAATACATTAATTATGTTATGAAAATATGTGCATAATTTTATAAATATTAGAGAATGGAATTTGCTTTATAAAATATAGAGTAGAGTGCAACTCTGTGGACTCGCTGAGACCGCACTGTCTATTCTAACTCTCTCTAATGTTCTCCCTTCTCTTTGAAAACTGATTTAATGCTTAACCCTGCAGGAACAGAGTTAACATGGGGAAAATATGAATTATGCAGAGCCTGAATACAGGAGAAGCGCTGAAAAGCAAGAAAGACCGAGTGAGTATATACCCAGTGATATCTATATAATAGACTATGACAAAAAAAACACATGCTCCAGATCTCAGAGTTATAAGACCTCAGTATGTATGGTTGTATGATGGTTTAGCATTGATACAAACACTTTTGTATTGGTCTGCCATCTATCTGAGCTGGAGTTCTGCTTATTATATTATACAAGAGGAAGGATAATGCAACGTCTGGCAACCCCTTCATCAATCCCCACCCAAAACGGCCTCAATAATACACAAACTGCAGCCATCTGTTGTTAAACTTAGCTTGATGGGTTGATTGGAGATTTAAAATTAGTCTCTGTAGTGGAGGCTTAAAATAACACTATTCCTCTGTGTTTGAGCTTTTAAAAAATGCATCTTAGTTCACACGCAACCCTGTATACCCAGACGTGAAACGCAGTGCTGAAAATATTTAAATTAAGTCACTGTCATTCTTTTAAGATCAAATCTGTTCATTTTCTATGCAAATTCAGGTTAATGCCGATAGCGTCTTATTTTAATAAGCTCTGTTTGTTTGATGCAATCAGCTTTGCATTGTTACTGCCCATGGAAGGCTTTAAAAGAAATCATGCAAGTATTGTTTGTGTACATTTTCTATTGATTAAAACAGCAGTAATTTGGCATAATGGATAAATGATTATAACAGCATTGTAACCAGACATATATCCGGACATACAAGACCTGCAAGATCCCAACTGCACTCTAAACACTAAATTTGCACTGGCACTAAATTGTTTGGGCATATTTGCACAATTCATTATTAATTTACAATAAATACAATTCATGAATAAATGTTAATTAAATACCATTTTTAATATGTCTTTTACTATATAAGAATTCTTTTTGGGTACATTGTGTATGTATGTAATTAATTTGCTGGGACATTCTGCACTTAACCGAACCAATGCTCTGCTCTGGTGCATCACGGAGAGTGAATTTGCATCTGCTGAATCATTCCCATCATCCTTTGCTTTCCTCCACCTTCCCAGTTTCCCCCTTCACTCGCTGTTCTTTTTTCAGAGCACAGAGAGTTCAGCCTATTCCAGTCTATACGGAACATGTTAAACGTATCTCTCCAGCAGATCCCTGCTGGCGCTAGAGGATATTGCAGAAGATTAACTCAACTTTTCTGCATGTTATCGTCCACCTGCACCAACAGGAAATGAGGCGTTCTGAAGATACAACCCCGTTTTGGTGTCATAGATGTGCGTCTATGTGACCAAGAAGATGCACACATGACTCATCGGCACCACTGAAAAATAACCCACGCTTCCTGTTGCCATCACCCTAATTGTCATGGAAATTCTGCTAACTTGCTGCAGAGCATGATGGGATTAATTAGAGGGAAGCAGAGACTTGTTTGTTAGGGCTGCTCCTTTTTTGCTCATTTTCTTGCTCATTTACCTTCGTTCACCTCACTGCTCAAAGTCAGTCCACTGGCACTCTGTCAAACGGCTACACTTCACCAGCCAATGATTCTACAACTCTGAAGGTTAGGAGAGAGAGAGAGAGAGACAGAATGAAAGAAAGAGAAAAAGACAGAGAGAGAGATTTATACACTAAGCTGGTGTTCCACCACAGCAAAATCTGCTGGAAATATCTTGGAGCAAAGGCCAGTGTTTTAAGTACAAAACACTGCAGGGATTCTCTTGTATAATGGCTACAGTGCTTAAAAAAGGCTGTACGGAGCTGAACTGTAGTTATCTGGTCTAGTGGAAGTTGTTTCTGCTTTCAGCTGTTCTCATCCACAAGTCTAAGCCCTGTCATAAGTGCAACAAATCACCATTAATTGGCAACAAGCGTCAGAGTTGGTAAACAAACTTTGTGCTGCCTCAATATTTATCTGTCTCTCATTCGCTTTGCATTTATGGAGAAGTATAAAGATACATATTAGGGTTAGCATGCCTTGCGCTGTTGCTACATTACGTTAAATTTGGCAGCAAGGAGGGTCAAGAAAGCTTGGGAATGTAGCTCTAACTCTAACTTTTATCTCTTGGCTTTTTAAACTTTTAGTTATACTATTTATTAGAATGTCTTTATTTGTAAATGGTTAAATACAAACAAAGTCAGTGCTGTATTAGTCAGCTTTGACTTTTGCTTGTGCATTTCATCGGTGCACATTTCTTACTGGATTTGTTGCTGTATTAATTAAAATGCCAGAAATATAAATAAATTCCAAGTTGAACTGTGAGTGTGTTCATCTTGAAATATTACTTACAGTCACAGTTCTCTAGTATTATAATTTGTCTAGGTGGAAGCTGAATTGATGTGTGTGTAATGGTGTGTGACACGTCAGTATGACATTAAAATTCAATTAGTTTACAACAGATGCAATGAAGTCATACATCAGTGAAACCAAATCAGAGTGACTGCATCTCCAAAGCATTTTAACACCTCACTCAGTCAAGCAGTGAATGTTTATTCTACATACAGTCTTAGGCATAGATTCTGTAGTATTTTACATTTGTTTACAATGAGCTTAACTGTCATTTGCTGTTTATGGTACAAAGAAATGGAGAGTGTCTCTTATTTTTCTTAAAGGAAACTATAAGTGACTTAGTAAGTGACTATTCAAACATTTAGTTCATTAGTACAAAAGACCTCAAATGTTTCACGTGCCCTGGCAGGGATTTTAGTGAATCGTTGGAACCACAATTACATGGAATACCCAAATGAATGAACACACTAAATGAATCAGACATCCCAATGGTTCATATGAGCCACGTAGAAAGTGTATATAGTTAGGACAGTACATTTATTGTTGTTACAAATATATTGAGGTACGTTTATATTCGAACTGTATATTGCTGTTTGACAATATAACTTATTGGTAAGCTACTTTGGCTTAAAAATAGATGAGTCATGCTGTTTAAAAAGATATTTACGTTATTGCTACTTTTCATAGGTTGCTCTTCACTGGCAAACAGGAAGGCAGCTCATTATAAGTTTTGAAACAGAGCCGAAGTATTTACGGTAAATGTTGCTGCAATCGTAACGGAATCACACCAACGAAGGGCTCTCAAGATATTTTTTGTTCTGGCTGCTTATCATTTCTGTTTATAGGTCAAATACCACACTCCACACTTGCAATCTTCTGTCTGTCTCTTATCTCTTTGGAAAGGCTGGCCATTGCTTCAGCCTGAACTTCATAGCTAGCTGCACACCCCAGATTAGGCCAGACAGCTGCTTAATCTCAGAGCCTGAGAGTTCTATCGGCCAAGAGCCAATGCACATGTGATGAAACTCGAAATGACAGAGGAGAGATAGAAAGAAATGAAGAATGTGAAAAGGAATTGAATAAGCAGGAGAAGAAGAGAGAGATGGACAATGAGACAGCAAAACAGACTGAGAGTGGAGGGACAAAAGGCAGAGAGAGAGAATGCAGAAATAGAAACTTAGGGATAAGAAGATGGACCATAACACAGATCAGAGAA